>BMAO01014007.1:0-17812 GCA_019973975.1 Trichonephila clavata
TATTGAGAAATATGATCAAATCAGCTGGATTACATGGCTTTATGCCAGTTGAGTTTTTATGAAATATTTCAAAAACCCACATTTGTATTTACAAAACCTATGATATATAAATAAAAAATTTGAAAGCAAAAATATGAATAAATTTAAAACATTATTAAAGCTGTAAAAATTAATGGTGGTACAGTATTAATGACATAATTTCTATCAGCATCTGATTTTCTATTAAAAACTCCTATCATT
This sequence comes from Trichonephila clavata, assembly GCA_019973975.1. Taxonomy (NCBI): domain Eukaryota; kingdom Metazoa; phylum Arthropoda; class Arachnida; order Araneae; family Nephilidae; genus Trichonephila; species Trichonephila clavata. Next base: position 241 of record BMAO01014007.1, read on the forward strand.
ACTTAGTTCTCACCAATTTTCTTAGTGCTAATTAGGTTTTGCTTCATTAAATATTGGGTTTGCAAGAATTAAGGTTTGTGAAAGCTAACTTATTTTTTAAAAAAAAAAGAGTTCTCATATTGAAAGTAAAATCATCGAGTGGAAAAAAGCAAAACATGATTATTTGGCACCGAAAGTTCTTGACACGGTTTTAATGGGAAATTAATGATTTTGATAATCTAGCATTAAAAAGAAATACAATATATAATTTCATTTTTTAATAATTTTAAAAAACTTTTAAAATAACCACAAAAAATTTATTGTAAAAAATTTTAACGTTTTAAAAAAATGATCCAAAATATATAGCTTTTAATGTTTATTTCTAAAAAGTGTATTTTGTTAGTCTACAATTTCCGTAAAATGCTTCTAATACTAATATGATCACCATATTTATACTAATCAAATATATTGAAGTTGAGTTGGAAAGGATAAAAAAAAAACAATTCAAAGAAGAGACATTGATCTTCAAAAATAGAACAATATTAATGCAAAAACTGAATTTTTATTAAAATTCTAAATTGCTAGGTAAAAAAAAAAAGAGAAAATTCTAATTTTAGTCTTGTATCAACTTACTTTATGGGTTCAATAACTTGTATAACATCAACTTTAATTTTTTTTAACAAATGCACATATTTTTTTTAAAGAAATATATTTGATGTATTTGTATTTACAGTTATACGTTGTACTAAAATTTTCAATTACAGTAGCTAGGATTAAAATTCCTTAGAAATGAATTGAAAAAATGATGGATTACTTCAGCATTGTTTCAATGAATTATTAGACTACAAACCACCAAGCAAATAAAACTAATGGTACTTGTGCATTATCGCAACCTATTGGCGACATTGTATGAAATGGAGCACATGATTGCCAATTCAGCGCCTAGGACCATGCGAAATTGGGGTAGCCAACCTGGTGAGTTATCTTGAATCTTGGTGATTGTTGCAATAATACCTTAGTACCAAAATAATTTATGTAGCATATTTAAGTAAATATTATGTATCTGTATAAATATCACTAAGTGGGAGTTCATAAATTACATTTTACATTATATAAAAAAAAATGCTCAGCTTACATTAAAATGTTCAACAAATAGTTTTACTGTGAAGAGTAGTAACATATGTTTAGAAATTTTAAAATGAATATTTTTTTTTCTCAATGTGAGATGTTTTGGTAAATTTGGTTTAAAAATCTTTTATCTTAATATTTTTTTAAATACAAGCAATACTTTTTCATATAAATTGTAAATTATATATGTTTTATGGTACTTGGTTGTTTGTATTACAAAATAAATAAAATCAATTTGTATACACACAAGAGAAAATTTAATTTTATAACTGTAACCAAATATAGAAATATAACTATTAAATAATTGATTAAATAAATATTTATATCTAAAAAATGCATTTTTAAACATTTGTAAAAAAAAAATAATTATGATTATACATTTAGCAATATAACAATTGTCCTGTTTTGGAAAGTAAAATGCTATTTTATTGTGTACAATATATTTACTATTCAGATCACTTTTTTTATTTGATTAATTATCTAGCTTATTTAATTTTTTTAAAAATTATTATGACAATTTATATACATAACTTCACTGCAGTTTATTTTTAATTTTTCTCAATTTTATGTAAAACTGTTAGTAGATAATTAAACATTCAAAAATATATATTAAAAAGATTCATTGTGGCATACATTTTACTGAAATACTCAATGAATTTTTTAGAATTAAAATTTCCGAATATTAAAAATTTTCTTGAAAAACTTTAGGTAGCTAAAGTAAGCTGATGGTGAATTAAATAAATTTTGGATACTTACATACTATCGTAACAATGCTAAAAAGTTCAAGATAACTCTCTAAGTAGGTAACCCAGATTTTGCATGTTTCGTTTGTGCTGAATTGACAACCATGTGCCTCATTTCGTACAACGTCGGCAATAGGGTTGCGATAATACATTAGTACCAATTATTGCAGAAAACTTTCAAACATTCTTTTGGAGGAATCTGCTTAATTTTAATAAACGTGTATTTCTTACAAGTTGTTTCTGATGTCTAAATAAAATTAAAAACCTCAAAATTCTTAAAGCATTAGAATTTTATAAAACTATACATTTCTTGTATTCTAACAAAGTAATTATCTTTGGGACACTGGGTACTAAAAAGAGGCAATTCTGCCAGATCAACTGCATTTGAAGATATCTAACTTAATATGAAGTTTGTTTTGAAACTCAAAGTTAGGTGTTTATGATCTACATTGCTTATAAGGATCCAAAAACTTCTGCAGAAATCTTGCATCATTAGAATCATGGGAAAACAGAGGAAAATATATTCGAAATATATATTAAAAATTCATAATTAATATTATATTATTTTTATTAAATGTCATTAATCATAACATTTCAAAATACAGGACAAATTTAAGTAAGCCATGTGTTGAACATCCAAGGTATTTCATTGAATGTGAGAAATAATAGATCATTGGGAATACTGTTAGCAATCCTGAAAACAGTGCATACCCCAACACTTTTAGTGCATAATTATAACATTATTTAAATATAATATTTTATATGTTAAATTTTTTAGATTTGTTTAGTTATCAGGAACTGACATGCAAGACAAACATTTTGGTGAATTAAACAATTGATTTTTCTTTCAAAATTGTTCGAAAGTTACTTATGCCGCAATAATTCTTTTGTTGCTAATTTTTTTATGCGGCATTTAATTTTAGTCTAAGTATAGAAATAGGTGTTCTGGGTAATGAATTGCTGAATATATTTTGTAGAAAGAGAAAACATTATTTTACTATTAAAAAAATGACGAATCGCCTGAAACCTGTGGGGTAATTTCTCATAAAAACCAAAAAAATGTCCCCTTAGGAAAAACAAATTCATGCCATAAACTTTGTTCTTCTCACTAAAAGTACAATAAAGTATATTTTACCTCCAAATACTGCACAGCACGGCGCAGATTAATTGTGAACAAATTGCTTTATCCTTCCGGTATTATTTTGCGAATATATATATTTTTATATAAATGAAGTTACATTACATTTAAGTTCGAATCAAAATTAAATAAAATTAGCAAAAACGCCAGTTTCTACAGGATGAAAGAAGAGGGTGAAGCGAATAATTTGGCCTCACTGTGATTGGTCTTCTAAGGTGCAGATCGCTCAAGGGAGGAGTTACGAGGGAGTGCTTTTATAATTTCAAAGTAATTTTTTTTTTATTTATAAATTACAGTTTTACATTTATTATATCTTACTATTTTTAATTTGAAACGGAAAATTTTTATTTGAAAGTGTTTCACTGTCACTTTAATCCTCAGTGACAAGAGGTTGGGGTTCGAAAGAGCCAAGCGCTTTATAGCCTGCAATTTTAGCGCCATCTGTTATATAATATGGAGACTATCGCATTTTATTTACATTTTGGATAATTTTTACTTTTGATTTCTTGTTATTTTTTGTTTTATTTTATTCTTTGTTTTATTATCTTTCTTGCTATTTTAATTAGATAATTAGTTTTTTAATTTTCTGTAATCAACTTTTTTATACTTACTGTTTTTAAAAATGGAGACTGAAATGAATGTACATACCACAGACTGAATCTGCTCATTTTGTGATCTAGACTTCACTCGCTCTTTCTGTTTGAAAAGGCATTTGAAAAATGTTCATGCTCACCAACAGGGTGATTTAAATGAAGGGATTTTGAAGGAATTCAGTACTTTCAGTGGTATATATTGTTGCATTGTAAAATTTAGTTTATAAATTTACGCTGTAATAGTATGAATTTTATACATTTATGTATTAATGTTTTCTATTAAAGTTCGCGTAATTTTATATTAATAAATGTAAACTTTCTTTTAATTAACATTATAGAATTTGTTACATGGAAAGAAGAAGAAAACAAGACAATGTCAAAATATGTTAGACAACGAGGAAGTAAAACACTTAAAAATGGAGACATAATGATGAATTATCACTGTTGTCGAAAGGGGGCATACAAACCAAAAGGGAAAGGTGTCAAGAAAGGTGTTTAAAGTCACAAGGCTCTGCTAAAATTGGAATTAGTTGCCCAGCAATAATAAAAGTTATACAGAGTACTGAAAATGTAGTAGTGCAATATTTTCCGAATCATGAAAATCAGTTAGAGCACTTAAGGTTATCAGAGTCTTATAGGGCAGCTGTTGCTGGTATAGTATTTTATTTATATAGTTTATTATTCTTAGTTTTATTATTAGTTACTATTGTTAGTTTTGTTTATTTATTTTTCAGGACGATTAAAAGAAGGTGTTAGTGAAAAAAAAATTCTGCAGGATATTAGAGAAGAAATTACTGTTGACAGAGGCAGAAAGATGCTTATTGAAAAAAAGGATATCCATAATATTAAAAGGGACTTCAATATTAATGGTTATATTAAAAGGCATGAAGTTGATGCAGTGAGTGTCAAGCTATGGACTCAAGAAATTAAAATAATGGAGAAAATTGTATTGTTTTTTTCAAAGAGCAGGGACAATCAGGGAATGACTATAGATTGAAAGATGAAAATTTTGTCCTCATAATCATGACAGATTTTCAGAAAGAAATTATTACAAAATATGGAAAGGACAAAATTTGTATAGATGGAACACATGGGCTAAACAGCTATGATTTTAATTTATACTCAGTTCTAGTAGTCGATGAACATAAGAATGGAATACCTGTGGCATTTTGTTTTTCCAACAAAAGTTCTGAAGATGTATTCAGAATTTATTTTAGTGCTATTAAAAATGCTGTGGGTATAATCGAAACTACAACATTTATGACTGATGATGCTCCAGCATTTTATAAAAAAAAAAAAACCAAAATGGCACCAAAATTTAAATAAAATTAAAAATCCTGAAAAGAGAAAAATTGTTAATAAAGCATTAAAGGCAGTGAAAGAGGAACTATGTTTAGAAACATTTTCTAAACTTATGAAGCAATTCATTTGTGAATTCGGAAAATATTTCCAACAGAATTATGCTAAGAGACCAGATAAATAGGCCTATTGCTACAGGAAGGGTCTGGGCATAAATACAAACATGTATTTGGAGTCCCTTCATAAAAAAAATTAAATATCATTATTTTGAGGGAAAGCATGTCAAGAGACTAGACATTGCAATCGATGATCTTTTAAAACTGATTAGAGACTTAATATTTCAACGCCTAATAAAAATTACAAAAAGAACCATTTCCTCTGATAAACTATCAAAAATTGTCAATAGCCACAGATTAGGTCTAGAGATTCAAAGCAATAAAATTGAAAAATTAGCAGATAACGAGTGGAAAATTGAATCCAATCATTCTAACTACATAATATGCAAGAAAGAAGAAGAATGCCACAGATTATGTAATATAAAATGTACTGCCTGCAAAATTTGTATCCATTCCCTTACATGCTCTTGTGTAGACAATTTAATAAGAGGAAATATTTGCAAGCACATTCATAAAGTTGCCAAAATGTTTTTAAATGATACACATAATGAAGAAATACAAGAGATTTATGTAAATCAAATGATATTTTAAAAGAAACATTCGATGTTTTATCATGTAGCTCCAAATCTGCTAATAATGATGGTCATGAATCCAAAAAAAGAAAAATTGAAAGCATTCTTGCTCTTATTGATGAATATGAGCTTACACTAGTAGAAGAAAGTAAAATTCATAGGAACCTAGATAGTATATTAAACATTTTCTATAATAAAAAGGAACACAATAATAAAAAAGTTAAAATGATGGAATCCTCAACTATAAATATAAAAAAGAAGATTGAAAAACAACCTGGAAATTTCTCTACACGAAGAAAGAGATACACTGCTGGTACACTCAAAAATCCAACTACTGAAGAAGTTAACAATATTAAGGAAGGATTACTGTTAAATTCACAAGAAATTATATCCATCAATACAGATTTTGATCATACTCTTATATGTAGTAATCAAAATAAATCATTCCTAACTGGAGGTTCCTGCTCTCAATTCTGTTACTAAATAAGATTAATTTATTCTCATTTTTGTGGTTCTTTATTCTTTCAAGTCATTCACATTTAACTATTGGCATAAATATGCAATTAAAATATGATATCCTGGTGATTATATTTGATTTCAATATATTGTAATGTGTGTGTTGAAAAAAAATAGCTCAAATGTTGTATTAATATAATATTAATACATGTACAATATATTATATTGAGAAAGTTATTCTTAAAAGGTACTTTTAAAAAACTACTTGATAAGTTGACATATTATTTAATTTTTTTGAAAAATAATAGAATTTAAATCTAGTTAAATTAATTTACATGTTATATAAAAATTTAGGTTATTTTTCTAATATTTTAGGCTTAAATTTTTTTTCCCGCTAAGCTAAAGTGTAGATATTTTAATGAAAGTTACAAAATCCAATATATTTGGCTTTTTCAGTCATATTCATTTTTTATACAATAAATTATTTAAAAAATTTAGGTTATTTTTCCAATATTTTACGCTTAAATTTTTTTTCACGTGTAGATATTTTAATAAAATTACAAAATCCAATAATTTGGCTTTTTCAGTCATATTTATTTTTTATACAATAAGTTATTTTTCATTTTCTTAATTAATTGCAGATAAAACTGAGGTTTGGAAGGTAATCATGAGATATATTCACAAAAATAATTAATATTAATTGAGGATTCATTTTTCTCATTGTCCGACCTTATTCCCTGTGATTCAACGCCTTCGTCATGTTCAGAACTCATCTCTGAGGCATCCATCAAAGAATGTTAAGACAACGCACCAACAACCGAGAACTACTTGGAACAATTGCTAAGTCTAAGCATAGAAAATAGCAAGAAAGATAATAAAAAAATTAATAAAATAAAGCAAAAAATAACAAGAAATCAAAAGTAAAAATTATCCAAAATGTAAATAAAATGCGATAGTTTCCATATTATATAACAGATGGGCGCTAAAATTTCAGGGTGAAAAGCGCTGTCTCGATCCACTCCTCTTTTCTAATGCAAAACGCGGTGATGAGAGTAGAGTAACTAAAATTAAATTAAATTAAGATCAGTGGCGTAGCTACCAATGGACTATGTGATGCCGGGCACGAGGGGCTCTCAAGCTCAGGGGAGGATCATTGGACCCTGACCACCAAACAAGCAGAATTTTCGATTTCTCCCGAATTTAAGATATGAATAAAAAAAGTTGCAACATAACTATTTATCGCAATTCAGTTGCAGGGCCAGCTCTAGCAGTTTTGCCCCCACGGACAAAATTTAAAAATGCCGCCATTCTCTCCAAAGTAAAAAAAATTATAATTTAAAAAGAAAAATTGTGTGTTCACATAGATACACACGAACAATATACATATATATAACAGAATAACAATATATATATTATTTTAAGTCTTAAAAATACAATATCTGTTATTTCAATTCAGTGAAATTGTAAAAGAAGGAATTGCCCATTCCAACAGTCCAATTTCTTCGAAAAAGAGTTAACTGATGGTGGGGATCACAAGCATTTATTTTAACTTACAGTAACTAAACCAAAACATCTTCTGTGTCTCTCCACCAAAAACTTATTACCCCTGTCCCCTTTTGGATAGCTAACACAAAACATCGTTTTGGTGAAAAGAATGACCATAGTGACCCCACTGTTGGATGGGGAAAAAGCTACTAACTTATGAAAAATCTGTAAGTATATCAAATTTTATGATTTAACTTATACTCCTGCCTTGAACTCTTCAAGTTTCAACATAGTAATAAACTGACATTAAACACGCAAAGCACAAACAAGGAAATAAAAAACGAAAAAAAACGACAAAAAAAATTAAAAGATCAAAAAGAAAACAAAAATTTATATTATTCGGCGGTGGAAAAAAAAGTATAAAACTCAGAAAAATGTTTATAAACTCGATAACAAGTACTGAAAACCCGCTGAAAATAATAAAAACCGGTGAATAAAATACCAAATTCACACCCAATATTTCAGAAAGTATATCAAATTTTCTGTAACAACAAAAAATATGTTTTTCAAATTCGATCCAAATGCCGCCCTGAAATTTTGCCACCCCGGGCAGGGTTCCGGTTTGTCTGGCCCTAAAGCCGCCCCTGTCAGTTGAAAGAATATCGAATTTGCAGGGGATTCCCCTAAATTCTTTTCGGTATTTGTTCAGTGTTGCGAACTTTACTTATTGAAAAGTTCATGGTATTTTCAATTTTTTCATCTTTCTATAAACTAGCTCTTGAAAATGAACTTCAAGTTCCATGAAAAATCTTACCATTTTTATTATTATGAAAAACACTCCTACACAAGAAGCCAGAGACGCTTTTCCGCTTAGGCACAGTAGGCAAAGTCTGATAGATAAAAGGAACAAATAAGGCCGAAAGTGTAATGCTCGATTTCGTTGGAGGCAGCGATTTCTATCAATTACAGCATTGGAATTCAAACTCCTCTGTTTTGGGGTTACTATACTTGGATCTTTATAAATTATTGGTTACTTTCAAAATAATTACAATAAAAAAGTGCAATAAATTGTATTTGCAGAGTTATGCTTTGTTGAGAATAATGTTAAATATTTCAATATGTGTGAATCTAATAATCTATTATAAATATTGTGTGTTTATTAGTTATAACTTTAATACTGAACAATTTAAATGTTTTTTCAATGTTTATTTGTGTGTGTGAATTTTAAGATATAAAAACTCTTCATTATTTATTTGCTGTATACAAATTCATTAGAAATATGGCATGTGATGTGGCGCGCTTATTCTGGTAGGACAGAACCCGGGACCTTTGTGTCCGAAATCGAGTAACTTAACCACTACACCAAAATGATCACCATGGTGCGGAGGTTGTTACTGGCTTTTATAGATTATATCACTACATTTGTTTATAAAATAAAAATTAAGATTAAATTTTAAAAAGCATTAAATGATACTGGGAAAACAAATGTTGAACTACAACTATATTGTAAACTAAAAATAGAAGAGTAAAATATTTTAGTATATTGTTATATTTCTAATTATTTGCAATTTTTAGTAAAATTTTATTAATCCGCATAACATAAATCAGGTTTAGCAAGTCTTTTCTAAAGAGACACTTGAAAATTATGTGATTATTATTACAAAATCATTTTAACTTTTACAGCTGAAATTAATCATATTTTCATTTAGAGCAATTCTTATATATATATACAAAATAGTTATAAACCTAATATAACTAATCAAGATAGTAAAAAAGTATTAATCAGAGTAGTACTATAGCAAACTCCTGGCCTTAGGAACCAGGATTGCAAGTTTAAACAAAGTTTTGCAGCTAGCTAACCTTCACCTTGTCGTGACACATAACCTCCCCTAAGATTATCATCTCCCCGTCTAGTGTTACTCGTTTCTGGACGTGTAGGCGGGTTAATGAATTCAAAAGACATCTTTACAAATCACTATATTTATTGATACCTCTTAATCAAGGAAGGTTACATATACACTATTCAAATTTAAGAACAATAAAACACAGTGGAGAATGAGAAGGGGTCACTAATTGCGGAACTACGAAATCTGAACTGAATCCACCGAAGATCAGCGCGTACAATTACAGCTAACACACGTACTCGTTTTTACAATTTCTAAGTCACTAACCTGATTCTTAAACATCGGCAGGTCCGTCTTGTTGAATACTTGGATTCCGGTTGGATCGGATAAAGGCTAATATTCACTCTTGAATTTACGAATTCAATCTTCAGATCTTCAGCTTTGCTTGTAGCTTTACTACACACTGAATTTGTCAACGACTGCGAGTTGATTTTCCGATGCTTCGATTCACTTTACTTTAAAAATCTACTTCTTCACTTTACAACTCTTTCTTATTTCATTTCATCCTTCACACGTTAACTCGCGAAACCCGAACTTATATAAATATCTCATTTGCATAAATCACGCTTTGGCTCCCGGTGGAGATTGGTTGATATAAATAAAACTTTTAAGAAAAATAGAGAGTGTTAGTTTAAGACCGTATAGATCCGTCACAACCTGTATTTACCAATACTCTGGGCCATAGGGAAAGTAAGAAATGTCAAGAGAAGTTTAGCTAATACAAATAAAACCACAATATATTAATATAAAATTATAGCCTATAATAATTACTAGTGTATGTTAAAATCAATGCTAAAAACAATTAGATGAAAAAACTTACCACGTGAATACATCAATAACCATTTTTCCCGCACGACAGAAAGAAGTATATCAGTAACGCATAAAATTAGTAAATTATGATAAAATAACATTAAGTCTATATATATACCTGTAAAAACTCTAAATATTGTTTTAAAATTTTTAGAAAATAAAAGAACAACCTATACATATACAATTAATTTTAAATAAAATATATTATTATTAATTTATTTACCCTGTGGCGCCATCTATTGATATATTCCACAACTTATTAAAATGCTATTGTTATTACATATGTTATTACACTGAGTGCTGATAGAAATATAACTGTAAATAAAATTAGCAGGGTATCCATGTTCAATACAATTTTTAATGAAGTTTTTGAAATTTAAATATATATTAAATTATCACTAACTAGTACTTTATTACGATAAATATAATTAAAAATAATATTTCTTTATATAGATATAGATAAATTCGAATTCCAGTATGGCACTTTAAGAATGTTAAAATTAAAATAATATCTTTTATCAAAAATATTACTATGTAATTTATAATCCTTAACATATAATGATACATCCAAGTAATTAGTTTTAACTGGATTGCTATTAATTTTAATTAGGTTTAAGTAATTGGGATAAAAAATAATATTGGGGTTAACATTATTATTTTTACCAAAAATTATTGGATCATCTATATATCTAAAAATGTAATACTCATCATTAATGATATGTTTATATTCGTAAAAATGTAAATATAAATTAGCCAAACTATTGCTAGCACCACCTGTAGTTAACCATATTATATATATATATATATATATATATATATCCGAAAGTACTGGACCAATTCCTTTAAAATTTTGACATGTTGTTGCATTTGAATCCGGACGGGTTTATTTACTTATTATTTGAAAATTCACTCTAAATTTTTTAGAATTTAAATTTTGAATTATTGTTGGTGTTATGACGCTATATAATGTCACGTCTCTCTCCGAATGCGAATGAATGAATGAGTGAATATTTACGTCGCACTGTTCAGCTACACGAGGGCTTTTGGCGACGGTCCGCGTAATTTTGAACCATGGTCAAGTGAGGCGTACGACACCTGAGATGGCACCCCCTCTCCTAACTACCACACCAACAGGAGTACGTTTGAGCAGTCAACAGATTTGACTTGCATCACTCCCCTACATGGCGGGTCTTCATTGATACTGGGATCGAACTCATGACACGCTAGCCATGATCCGATGCCTAGACCACTTGGCTACCGCGGCCACCTCCTAATGCGAAGATTCATACTTTACACACAGTGTGTTTTCGGGATTATTACATATTTTTACTATAGTTATGTTTAGTTATTGCCATATTTATCCATTTTTTGTTCTTTGATACGTAATTAGGCTTATTTTCGGAATAAATCAATTTTTTAAAAATTATTCTTTTCACAACTTAAATTTTGTTTTGAAGTTTTGGCAACAATCGGATAGCATTATCACGGGATGTTTACGATTTTGTGTATATATTACAGGCTCAAGTATAGTATAGAGGGGCTTTGGATTTGGCGATTTTTATATAAATTTTATGGTGGAATCACGAATCCATTCTGCCTTCCGGACCCTTATCGCTAAGTGAAGTAGCTTGGCAATCGATTTTGGTCGCCAAAAAAATACACATCGCCAAGTGTACTATACTACACTTTAACCTATTTTACATCGTGTTTTTTTCTGTAATTTTCAGCTAAATTTATTTCTCTTTACTAAGCGAAGAGAAAAATTATATGTGACTTCTGTAAGCTACTTACTCTTCTGCCAAATAGTTGTTAAAATTTCTTATAGTTTTAATGATAACATAAAACTGGCCGACTGATCTGAACAAACGAGTAGCGTTCCGATTGAAATTTTCCGCCTATTTTATCTTTTTTCAGTAATGCTAAATCAAATTAATTCATTACATAATTTTTATGTTTATTTTTTTGCACCATCGTTTTTTTCCATCGACCATTTACCTAAAATCAAAAGATGTCGCTAAATGCCGTGACATGCATTCAATGTTTGGAAACCGTTCTGTACATATTCTAACACAATATTTTTTCCCACTTGGCGAAATTTTAATTTGGCGAAATTAATCGACGGGATTTTTATTAAAAATGTTTTTTTCCTTTTGTTTTAGACAATTTTTTAAATTTCATTTGATACTTACGTATATCATCGCAACAATCACCAGCGTTCAAGATACTCGCCAAGGTGGTAATTCAATTTTCACATGTGTTGTACGCGCTGAGTTGGCAATCATGTGCTTCGTTTTATACGATGTCGCTGTTAGTGTCAAGTCTTCAGAGTTTATTTTTTAGATTAATTCATGGCATCTATACTTGAGCGTATTCACTGTAACCGAATGTAAATATTAAGTAAAAGTTTTTGTTTGTGTATTTTGGCAACAGCTAGTATTGTATTTTTTTGTGGAATAAAAAAGTTTGAATTTAGAATGGCAGGATATTTTATCGTTCTTAGAATCCGGAATTATTTTTAATATTATAATTTCTTAAAAGTTATTTTGCCTTATTCAACTGCAGAACCAGATACGCTGCTAGCGTAATAGAGTTATTTATTTGCAAAAGGATAAAGTAATATTTTTTGGCGCTCCCGGGTGGGCCTGTAGTTGGTTGTGAATATGGCTAATATTGAAGCTCTTAAGAAATCAAGAAAAAATGAAAGAGCCGCTTTTACAAAAGCTTCTAATAGAGTTGAAGAACTGATAGCCCTAGAAGATGTTGATATTTGCGAACTGGAAGCAGAGCTGAATGTTTTCAAAGGGAAAGTTGATCGCTTAGAAAACACCCATTCGAATATCTTAGAACTTCTTCCTGAGAAAGACTACGATGCAGAATTTGAAATTGTTGAAGATTTTCGGGATAAGGCTATACGAATTGAAACCAAAGCAAGAAGAATAATCAACGGTCAACAAAATGTGAGTAATGTTTTAAATTCAACTAATGATGTCTCTGTTGCAATGAATTCTGTTCGAAATGTTGTCATTGATAAAAATAAGTTTAAATTACCTAAATTAGAATTACGAAAATTCGATGGTGATATTAAGGAATGGCTTTATTTTTGGAGCCAATTTGAAAAAATACATGTTGATTCTAGTATTGAAGATTCAGATAAATTTCAATATTTAATACAATCTACCGTTGAAAGGTCTCGTGCTAGAGAAGTAATTGATAGTTTTCCGCCAACCGGCGATAACTATTTAAAAGCGATTGACTGTTTGAAAACTCGTTTTGGTCGCCATGATTTACAAGTAGAAGTATATATTAGAGAATTGTTAAAATTAGTTCTGAGAAATGCCAATTCAAATTTTAACTCGAATAATTTGTGTAATTTATATGATAATTTAGAACAACAAATTCGTGCACTTGAAACGCTTGGTGTTACAACTGAGAAATATGCATGTCTACTTTATCCTTTAGTGGAGTCTTGCATGCCAGAGGATTTGCTTAGAGCTTTTCAGCGAAGTTTGAATTTTGATTCTGGCGATGATTCTAAAAAAAGACTAGATGCTTTATTAAAATTTTTGAAAACTGAAGTTGAATCGGAAGAGCGGATTAATTTAGCTATGACCGGTTTCGATTTGACGGATGCAACATCATATAAAAGAGAAAGCAAATTAAAAAAAGACAAAATATTTACATTGGCTAGTTTGTTGACCTCTTCAGTTGGTGAAGAGAAACTTTGCGTTTTCTGTAGTAGAAAGCATGAACCGACTAATTGCTTTAAAGCTCAAAAAATGTCTTATAATGAAAAATTGAAGGTTTTAAAAGATAAAGGTTATTGTTTCAAATGTTTAAAAGCTGGACATAGGGTAGGAAAATGTCGGTGTTTTGTGAGATGCTTGATCTGCAATAAGATGCATTATGCAGTTGTGTGCACCGAGTCAAATAAAAATGTAAATAAACCTACATCAAATCATTTGGAAAAAGAGGTTAAAGAGTAGGATAAATCCCTAAATTTGGCGAGTATTTCGAATGCGCCACATGTTTTGCTGCAGACTTTGAAAGTTAAAATAAAAGGTAAAAATTGTAGTTTAATCGTGAGAGCCATGTATGATTCGGGGTCTCAAAAATCTTATATTAGAAAAGAAATGGTATCTGCTTTAGGATTAGCACCTTTACGCCAGCAACATTTATCTCATGCACTTTTTGGAGGAGAAAGGATCAAAGAGAAGTTTCATAATGTATATAAAATTGAACTAGGAAGCTTAGATGGAAGTTTTAATTGTAATTTTGACGTAGTTGATCAGGATATTATTTGCAATGATGTTCCTTCTGTTTCGTACGGACCGTGGATTAAAGAGTTGCAATCTATGAATATACAAATGTTTGACATAGAAAATAATTCGGGGCCAATTGATATTCTTGTTGGAGCAGATGTTGCAGGTAGACTATTTACTAGAAAGAGAAGAGTTCTATCGAGTGGATTAGTAGCCATGGAAACCTATCTAGGATGGACTCTTATGGGGAAAACTAACTTACTTTCTGAAAAAGAAGATACAGCTATGATGGTAATTTCGATGTTTGTAAGAGAAGCTACTATTTCCGATCTTTTTAGTTTAGAGGTTTTGGGGATAAGTGACCCAGTTGAAATGAAAAACAAAAGGGAAAGAGAAAATCTTACTAAATTACATTTTGAAGAAACTGTTCGAATAAATACAGAAGGGAGATACGAAGTTTCACTGCCCTGGAAAGAAAATCATTTACCTATACCCAGTTAATAAGGAAATTGCTATGAAACGATTAGAATCATCGACTAAAAAATTGCATCAAGAAACCTTGTTTATAGCTTATGATGATGTGTTCAAGGAATGGGAATAATCAGGTATAATTAAAAATGATCCTGTTGACTCTTCATCTCACCTACATGGGCACTATTTGCCACATAGACCTGTTGTAAAACAACATGGAACAACTAAGGTACGCCCAGTTTTTGATGCCTCTGCCAGACAAGTTGGATCCCCATCGCTCAACCAGTCTTTAGAATCTGGACCAAATTTATTGGAACTAATCCCTAATCTTCTTCTCAGATTTAGAGAACATAAATATGGCATAGTTGCCGATATAGAGAAAGCTGTTTTACAAATAAGTGTGCAACCAGAAGATAGGAATTTTCTCAAATTTTTCTGGTGGAGTGGAAAAGAAAATGTAGTTCCAAAAATAATGCGACATACACGTGTGGTTTTTGGTGTGAAAAGCAGACCTTTTCTCTTAGAAGCTGTGCTTGAACATCATCTGAAAAAATATCTAACGAATTTGAAATATAGTCAGAGAAGAGTCGATATACTTCTTCGAAGTTTTTATGTAGATGATTTAATTACAAGTTTAGACAATGAAGCTGAAATATTACCTTTCATTGAGGAGAGTCATCATATCTTTGGCTGAAGGAAAATTTAACTTGAGAGGATGGAAGTATACAGGAGATGATGACCCAGAACAGGTCACTTCAGTTCTAGGATTGATTTGGAATCGTAAAGAAGATGCACTGAAAATTAATTTGGATAGGATAGAAACATACAGGCTTGAAATTGTATAAAAGAGAGTGATTCTTTCCGTTATACATAGGGTTTTTGATCCTATTGGATTTTTATGTCCTGTCCTTTTAATTCCCAAACTAATGTTACAGAAGATGTGGAAAGACAACATCCCGTGGGATAGAGAAGTTGAAGATAATTTGAAACTTGAATTATAAATGGTTTGAAGAGTTAATTTCCATAAAAAACTGTCTGTTAGCCGCTGTTTTTCTCCTGTTATAAGTGGTCAACATAATCTAGCATTCATACATTTTGTGATGCCAGCCAATTTGCATACGCGGCAGCTGTTTTCGTTCGTATAGAGTATTCTGGTGTTGCACATGTAAATCTTTTGGCTGCAAAATCGAGAATTGCTCCAGTTAACACCGTCACTATCTATTCCTCGTCTTGAATTGCTGGCTGCAACGGTGGGAGCTCGACTATGCAGATCTGTGCTCAGTGCACTTCAGTGGGACAATGTGAAGCAACACTACTGGACCGATTCCACTACGGTATTAAGTTGGATTCAGCGAGAAGAACTCTGGTCAGTTTTTGTAAACAATAGAGTTCAAGAGATAAGAGAGCTGACTGATCCAACTTCGTGGAAGCATCTTCCAGGAGCACTTAATCCTGCTGACTTACCTTCAAGAGGGTGTTCTGCTCACCAACTCTTATGCAGTAGATGGTGGGAGGTCCCAAATGGCTTCTACAAACTGAGGAAAACTGGCCAGTTACCAAACCTATTTTTGACGAGCCATCTGTTTTGAAAGAAAACGAAAAACAAATTCAACTTCTAAGAATCTCCCAGTTGTGTGTTCTTTAACTCAATGTGAAATAGTGGTAGAACAATAACGAAGATTCAGGTTGGTACTACTACTATTTTTCAAGCTATGATCGACTGCTACGAATGATGGCTTGGATGAAAATTCATTTTTAACTGTAGGAATCCTGCTTCTCGAGTCACGGGTGAATTATCCTACGCAGAACTAAAACAAGCAGAAACAAAGATTGTAAAGATGGTACAAGAGGAATACTTTAGTCATGATGTCAACAGAAAGAAAATGAATTCTTTAGCAACATACAAAGATGGAGAGGAAATACTTAGAGTGAAGACAAAATTAACGTATAGGAAGGATTCAGAAGATTTCAAGAACCCTATCATTTTGCCATCCCATCATCCAGTCGTTGAGAGACTGATAATGACTGAACACAAAAAGAATTCACATGCAGGATTACAAATGATCTTGAATATTCTACGTGAACATTATTGGATTTTGAATGCAAGAAAAACTGTTCGAGCAGTATTATCAAAATGTGTCATTTGTTTAAAGACATGCCAAAGAAATGTAACTACCCCTCTGCATCACTCCCAGAAAACAGAATAAAAGATGCTGCAGTTTTTGAAGTAATCGGTTTCGATTTAGCTACCACTTTATTTAAAAGAGGGAGTAAAGCTTGGATTTGCATATTTACCTGTGCGGTTTTCAGGCTGTACATTTTGAGCTTCTGTCGTCATTATCTACTGAGGCTTTTCTTCAAAGTTTTCGTAGATTATCTCAAGAAGGGGAAGACCATCAGTTGTGTATTGCGACAATGGAAGCAATTTTGCCGGTGCATCAAATTATTTGAAGACGTGAATTGGGATGTGATTGCACAATTTAGTAGTATACGAAGAATACAATGGTTTTTTAATCCTCCTACTGCCTCCTGGTGGGGAGGTTTTTGGGAAAGATTAATTGGTGTAATGAAGCAGATCCTAAGAAAAGTCCTCGAAAGCTTTTTATCTTATGAAGAAAT
>BMAO01014008.1:0-177165 GCA_019973975.1 Trichonephila clavata
TTACTGCTTTCCTTCATTTAACCATTCATTATTAATATATGGATTTATATTGTTAAAATCAAGTAAAGTGTTTGATCATACAAAACATATTTTTATAATTTTTCAATTATTGTTCAACTAAAAGTAAAAATTGAGTAAATACTCTATTACACAAAATATAACTAAATGTGCAAATAAAAAACTTTTTTCTATAAATTTCTGATAAATTCAAATATGCTTCAATCATTTTCTAAATAATTATTACGTAGTTAATCATTATAAAGGTTCTTAGGTGATGTAATTAAGCTATTGACTTCATCAATCATGATCAACTTAAAACAAGATGCGTTGAAATCAATTACTTATGAAACGATTGAGCATCTGGGAAGGAAGTGTCTATGGTTTCAGAGTTTTCAGAAAAAATTTTGCTGGAAGAAACCTCGCACTCTCATTATCTGAACAATTCTTTCGCTATATCTCCAAAGCACTTTACTAGTGTTAGATGAAAAGATTCTTCAGTGAATACTACTAAGCATAACAACGCTTATACTTGTTTCCAATT
The DNA here is from genome assembly GCA_019973975.1 of Trichonephila clavata. Classification (NCBI taxonomy): domain Eukaryota; kingdom Metazoa; phylum Arthropoda; class Arachnida; order Araneae; family Nephilidae; genus Trichonephila; species Trichonephila clavata. The sequence goes on from BMAO01014008.1 coordinate 542, forward strand.
TTACTTGTTTTTTAATAAAGCTATAAGTTTTACAGTGCATGACATATGAATTCTATTAAATTGAATGATTATTTCGAATATTTAATGAAAAAACTATTGCACATAAACACACATAGTTCTGACTCTATCCAAGACAGTTTTGCAGAAAAATATTAAATAACTGGATTAAATTGCATCCAACCACTATCATGGAGTATCTTATGAATATTTGATTAACAAAGTGGTAGTTATTGTATCACTCTCCTCATTAGATCATAGCCTGAAATAATGAGATCCTTTGCCAATAGTTGGTTATGTTGATATGGTTTTACATAGATACGAAAATATCAGATTCGGTGTTTGAAAGCATCTTGTCAATAGAAGAATCAAATAAATTATCAGTACAAAAATTGGGTGAATAATGAAAATCTGAATCTAAAATGGAATGAAATGTTTTAATTTACTGAATTATTTATCAGTTTTTCCTACTTTGGAAAGAATGTAATAGTATCGATTTTATTAATTTTAATTTCAATGTTAGATGCAAAAACAATGTAGCTGACAAACGAAATTCCTTTTTTGCTTGAATTTAATTTCAAAGAAATTTTAATATTACTAAATCACAAACCAGGAATTCTAATTACTCTTAGTTCAATTTCTTTTAATTCTTCATGTTAATGATCTAATAAAAAAAAGTTTTATTTCTTTAAATCGTACATTGTGTCTTAGAAATATTTTCTTTTATTTGAAATGGATTAAGGAGTAGTTTTGTTTTACAGTAATTGGTTTATTTTTCACCTAATAGCAAATGGGGAGCCACCACACAATTATACGATCTCTAAAAACAGAAACTTGAAACAATAAAATGCATATTCCTACTTAAATTGAAATGGATCAGGTTAATTTAATCCCTATTTCAAGCTTTTTGTGGCTTATATATTTTTTGCTACAATATAAAAAAATTATACAATAAATAGAGCAGAATGTGCCAAGGATCATCGAAATGAACAATTGAAATAGAAAAAAAAATTGAAATGGAATCCAATTGAATGATGAAAAATTAAATAAATGAAAATTGGCTTAGATAAATAAATTAGAATTACGCAGATAAAAGAATTCAACTACATATAAGATATAAAGATTTAATTCTGTTTGTGAAAACCGAGAAAAAAAAAAGAGAAAAATAAGAAAGATTATCCCATTGTTTAATAAGGTATGAAGTGGGTGTTAAAACAAAAGTCACCTTAAAAAATAGTTCAAAGGTAATTAGCATTAAAATTTCTTCACCAAAATTTATCTAGTTTTTTTAAAAATATCTTTTATTTTATTATGGCACACAAGTTTAAATATCCCTTAATCCTTTAAATATAGTAAAAAGTATTATTTATACAGAGTTCATTTTTAAAACTATGATATCAGCAAGAACAGTGACTTTGCAAACTTTTTAGAATTGTAAACGAAATTTAAAATCGTATTTATTTATTCATTTTTGTCTTTGAATCTTCTGCAAATTTATATCTCATATTTCAATGATAAATATGGCGAATATGCTTTCAATTAAAATAATTATGAGAAATTAATAATCATTACTATTAGAAAGTTTATGTATATTGTAGCATATCGATGCTTAAAAATGCAACAAAGTATTACATTTCTTACCAAGAACTAACTATCTAACGCAGCATTTCTCAAACTGTGGGGCGTGACCCTCTAGGGGGCGTGATGATTATACGAGGGGGGCGCGAGTAAATTGAAAAGTTGAAAACAAAAGAAAAAAGTTATTAATTTACAGAAAGTAAACAAACAAAATACATTTCAACATAATAAAAAACAAAATATAAATTTACAATTTGATATAATACAATTATAAATGTAGCAGTACTGCACAGTGTACTTATAATTAGTTTAACAATATTAAGTTAAGAACAAGTTTAATAATTACCAGGGAGCTCATGGTATATGCGAACATTAACACTTATCTTGATAATTTGTGCCGTTTATAATTAATCACTTAACTGCAGGTTAAAAGTTATGCGATTTGCTCCCTAATGCTACCGTGTTCCAAGTAGGCACTCGTATGCGATGTATTGGGGGGAGGGGAAAAAAAGGAATAAATAAGCAAATCCTCTGAAATAAGTAAATCCTTCACAAACACTGTCAACGTCCTTTTATTGCATTCCAAAGCCTTTGAAATAATGTTATTGATATCAGTGCACAGAAAGATCGTACTTTGTAAAGGCGTACATATACGTCCAGCGTAATTAAGACTTTGGGCTGAGCGAGACGTTTATATACGCTGGTGGCGCTTAAGAGGTTAAAGTTGCTCTGTAACTTTAGCATCAAAGTATGGTGTTGTTGAATTCAATACATTGTTATTATATAGAGGAGGGGGCAATAAAAATTATGATTGAATATTGGGTCGCAAACATATTAGTTTGAGAAGCACTGGATCTAACGCACGAAAAGAAAGATTAATAAGGCAAAAGATTAATTACAATTTAGGAAAATTGCAGAGGTGTAATTTAAAATTACTTATCTTATTTAGAGTAGTTTTGAAATATTATACAGTCGAAATCACAAATAGAGAATAATTAAAATTTATTGTGAAAAAAAGAGTAAAAAAAGTTGAAATTCGTAGATTTTAAAAAACATGCATTACTATTAAAAGTGTAAGCAAAATTTAATTATTCAAATAAAACTATCTATAAATTCAGTAATAGTATAGTTTGAATTATTCAATCCTTATTTCAACTTTCAGAAAGACTTTTCCTGCTTCCTTATTCTAATAGAAGAAAGAGAACAAATGAGAGGATCCAACATACTCTATATTTTTTACATAAACTATAACGCTTGAAAAACAGCATGGTATTCCAGAGACAGGAAAATAATGTTCAATTCTTGACAATAAAATGAGATTTTGTGCTACTTCAATATCATAAAGTCCGCCCTTTTTTAACTCTTCATAACATTGTGGAGGTAACACTGTAAAAAAAATAACAATTTTGAGCCGATGTTACTTATTAAACTAGTTTTATAAAGCATGTCTTAGTTTAAATTTAAACTAACTTTCAAAGAGAAATATCTTATTTACAACAATTATATGAAAAATAATTTCTTAGAATTTAAGTAAATAAGTAAAATCCTATGTAACTAATAAGTAATTCTATAAACAAAATATTAAATTTATATGCATTTATAAACTAATTCCTTTGAAAAAACTTTTAGCGCATTTCTTTACGGAATTCCATAATGTCACTTATAATTTTATGGAGATGCTTTTATGAAACATGAAGAAAATAATTGATATTTTATGTTTAAGGTATACGACTACAATTAAATTATGAATTTTGCCAAAAATTGACACATTTTAAAAATTTTATTTCATAAACCTTTTATTATTACCTTTATAAAAAAACTAAGTTCATTATTTTAAGTTTACTAGAACAAGAACTACAAGTGTTTAGTAAAAGCAGATGCCATACGCGTTTTAATGTATACAAGATGTCATACTTTAAATGCGTTTTACTCGAAATTATTTTTTTTGAAATGCTCAAATGGAGACAGCGATTGTTCAAAAAGTTTTTGAAACTAATTAACTGTAATTTTTTGTGTATGTTCTGTAAAATAGTAGAAGTGTTTTAGCCTTCAGATTTATCAATCACTGTTTATTACAAATTTTAGTCCCTTATGTTAATATAAAAACTGTTTTCTAAAGCAATTTCCTATATAACTAAGATAAAGGGCACTAGTTTTTGTAAAAACTAAAATATCCTTATAGTGAAGATCCTTTCAAAAATTAATAACATAGCAACACATCAGAATGGAAATATTGAACAATTGTTCATAAACTTTTGGTACAGAATAGTCTCCATTTATGTTATTTTTTGTAAACTTTTACCAGTTTTATTCCATTTCAGAAAAATAATTCTTTTTCTTTTATTAATTTAGCATATTTCTCTTAAAATGCATAAAGCAAATCTTAAAACCACAAAAAATCCCCGTATCTCCATTTTTTTCTCCAAAAAAAGTTGTAGCAAGTAGTATATATAATATTCTCAAAGATGATATAATTGAAACTCATATCTAATTAATGAACTATAATGGAATTAATACGTCTATTTTTGTGAGTGAAATGAAATTAAATGCCTTTTTAACAACGTGGATCGATAATACTTTATGAAAATAACTTCCAGTAATTCCTTATAAAATGGCTTAAATCTTGGATCTTTCGAACGAACCAAAAGAACTTCCGCCAAGATTTGGCTCTGTCCCAGTGAAGTCAAAGAGGCGCCTAGCTTCTTCAAGCATTATCTAGAGTATTAAATCGAGCATTTGAGACTGGAGTCTGCAAAAGGAAAGATGTTAGCTTGAACAGATCAATATTTGTAAAGGGGCCGAGAACGAAATGAGAAATTCTAGTTTTGTAGATGTTGTATTACTTACTTATTTTTAAATATAAATTTGATGGGGAATTCAAATTTAAATAATTTTATGCCCGAACTCTAATGAGAGATGCTTTCAACGAATTGAAATGAGTCCTTTATATTGCTTATTTTAATATGTAGGCGTTATTTGCTCTTCTGTTGATAGCTTCAAACAGAAAGTTTCAATTAAGAAGAATTGTTATTAAAATAGAAATTTAGAATAGATTCTTTCACAATCAAGAGCTAGTTATGTTAAATAAATTTGACGACTAAAATGTATATTTACGTTAATCCTAGTACATCTTTTTACTAAACATCCTTTTTCTAATCCTAATACATCCTTTTACTTATATCTTGTTTACTAAAGGATGGTATCCTTATACATCCTTAAGTAAACATAAAATATTATTTTTGAAACTGTTTTTACAGCATAGCTTTACTATCGGTCTTTTTAGCCTGTTACTGATAGAAAAAAACAAGTGCCTATGAGTGATTAACAAATAAATGTAAATACAACGAATATATTATATTGATGATGATGTTTTATCAAAGAAGAATTAGATTGGGCCACATGGACACGGAGGACAACTCTTGCCAGATCTTCTACATTGTCTTCAAACAGGTTTATGTCCATACCGAAAGGCACTCTGAGATATCATGTTGACTGGTAAGGATGGAAGGTCAGCTAAAGATATGAGATTTTGTCCGCTCGGTTTCATGACAGTTGTCACAGTTTTGCTATGTTTTTGTTCCATCAGGGCTGATTTCCATCCCCCTGTAATGTACTGTTTTTAGTCTGACAGTTGTTTTAGTTTCTGCTTGGTTACTGTTGAAGTGGTAAATTTGTTGGGAGCTGCGTATTGAGTTTTTCTTAGTTTGTAATTAGCCAGGTCATTGATGTCTAAAAGGGAAAGTTTTGGAGAGAGTGTCGTGTTAAGACAACCGGCCTCCTTTGCCAGTTTGTCTGAACTTTTGTTTCCTGAGATTTTCGCATGTGCTAGGAACCATAGAAGTATGCAGATCTTGCTCGCTCTGTAATTTCTTCTGGTTGATAGTGAATTGTGCTTGTTATTTGTGATCCTCCATGTCAGATTGCTTGGACAGCTTCATTCTGAATCTGAAAATATGACTAGGCCCTCTTTCAATATATTAGAATTTTTATATTGAATGTTATACTATAATTTAATGTTACATTGAATAATATATTAAAATAAACGTAGGCAATTATAACAACATCTCAACAATTTAAAATTTAAAAATAGGGGGCATCTAAATATGTTTCATACTAAAACGTGTTAGAAAAATATAAACCCAATTTTTTTCAATAAACCGCTACGTAATACATACAGCTTTTGGTTTATTTTAATTGTGACTCACATAGTTGCCACTATACAAAATCCCCCCCCTCAGTCTTAGAAGAAAATGCCAGATAAATAAAGACGTTTTAAGAAACCATTATCAGTATCTTTTACCCTTAAATATTCCGTTGATAATTCATTGGAGGGGGAGTAAGAAAAGTATTTTATTTCAGCAGTTTTCTAATATATGCTCAATATTCTCAGTATTGCAGTGAATCTTTCCAACCTGATAACTTTAAAGATGATAGTGAGTATTCAAAAAGAGAATCTTCATCAGCAGATACAATCGAGTAATTAAAAATTAAAAATAACACACACTGTTTTGCACATGTACAATATCCAAATGGAAATTGACAAAATATTTATAAAACTTAGAGTCGGAATTTTACAATCCATGTAAAATAATTGTTAATTGAAATAAATAAATAAAATTCAAAAAAGAGAGCTTTCCTCTTCATAGGTAACTTTTATTAAAAATACATAGTCATATCACAGTTTATTAACTTCAGCATTATAATTTAATGCGGTTTTTTTCATGCAATATTTTTTTTTGAATCACTACATTGAAAATTAGGGATATACATAAACAAAATACTCAACTTTGGGAAATTTAATCCGTTAGAGCTAATTAATTAATTAAAGATATTCAACTGTAAAATTAATTATATACACTGTTCACTTAAAATGAATAATCAAATTGTTTCCTAAGATCTTCATTAATATACAAAAAATAAGACACTTATTTTTTGACATTAACTTCTTTTTCGGAACAAAAATGACAATCTTCGCAATCCGATCAAAATGTTAGCTCAAAACGCAACTTCTGTTATAAAACTATATATATTCGCCTTTCCCACTAAAATACTCCTAATAACACGCGCTGCCATATATCTTGAAAGAGGGGATTTAAAAGAATACTCCTGCTAAGTATCGTCAGAGTATTCGTAAAATTGTTATTTTATGTAATTTTAAAGTGAGTGGTACTTATAAGTACCATCGGTGGTAAAGGGTTAAAGATACAAAATGAACTAATAACACGTCATTCTTTAAATACGGGTGAATAAATTGTTTAACAATTTTTATTCCCTTTTGTCTATTTCTTTTTCAAGATAAAACAATTACATTTGCTGGTTTTAAATATGTATTTACTGGTATTCTTATGATTTAATCTTTAATATATAATATATGAATTTTTCAATTTTTTTCCTAAATTTAAAGGAAAATTTTCAATTATGTACTTAAGTATTTTGACTATAAAAGCTTTCTTATGTTTATCAAAATGCTCATTGATTACTATTAAAGAAAAAGTTTTTTGAAATTTCATATTAATTGTATTGGAATTACTATGATACGTTTCTTTTACCTAAAGACAAAGCTTGAAAAATCATTTGTTTTTTTATCTTCTTTCAGAAGAACGACCATTTCCTGTATTTTCCTCCCTTCTTTCCTTTTTCTGCGGAAAACTTCAAACTAATTCCAGTATCCATTCTACTATTTTCTAAAGAATACCAGAAATCACGGAGGACAATATGTGTCTTCTAATTCTGAGCTTTATATGTACTTCGGTGTAAGAAATAACACCCAAGAGTAAGTTTTAACTTTCTTCTATGTTTTGTATACTTTTATTAGGTAGAACCTTTAGAAAATTAGAATGTGAAGATTTCGATCCTAATTTATCACTAGTAAATGATTGATGTTAATTAGTAACTCAAATTCTTTAAAATTAATATTTATTTTTTTATTTAACAGTTTCCAAAAAAAGTAAAATAAATAGTTTTTTTTATCATTAAACCTTAAGTGATGATTTTTTTTTACTCAAAATATTTTTAAAAATGCACATTTTCTTACTGTTTATAAATAAACACTATTGTATAATTCCCGTCTTCATCACTAAAAAAATTTTTTTTAATTCCGGACGAAAAGCATTTTAATATCATAGACAAACTGCATCACCTTTTCAATACCAGTACTAAATAAAACACCATTAGAATTAAAAATAAAGAAAGAAAATATCAGTGCTATAATTATTGAAGAAAGAAGGACTAATACATAAAAGCAGAGAGTTTTTTTAGCTGTTTTTATAGCATTTACTTAATCTAATTTATAAAAATATTTTTAATTAGTTTTTTGGAGAATGAAATTTTTATGATAATTTGTTCACGAAAATCGAGACATCTCAAAAACAATGCATTTGATTTCAATGAAATTTATAACATATATGTTATGGGCCCTTCAGAGTGTAACCTACCTCAGGTTTTTAAAAACAGCTACATTTAATCACATTTTATAGCTATTTTTATCTTAGAACATGCATTAATCGTGATGAAAAATCATTAACACAAAATTTAAATCCTAATAAGATATTTATTTCATAAAATATTTTTATCCTGCTGTTTGTGACACTTCAGAAGGATCAAGAAGTATATGAATGAAATTAAAATTGCATAGTGTGCAATTTATTGTTATTTGTGGTGTTTTTCTTAACTTTAAAAATAAAATAATATTTTGTTTCAAAACAAAGAGTGATGATGTTATTTATTTAATAATTATGACTTTGATAGCCTATTTACGTTCTTTAAAACAATAAATTTATTTTGAAAATCAATTTTTGAAAACTTGGTCTCTAAACCTAGTCGAATGCCTTAATGGTTTAAAATCATGCATATTGGCCTCAGAATGTGGCTATGGTATTTTTGTGATTCAATAAATGTTTCATATTATTATAATAATAATTAAGTTATTTTATGTTCTATCTTTAATATTACAAAATGTAATACAACTGTTAATATAAATTTTATATTTTTTGGGCTAAAATGTTTATTTATCAAACCATGTGTTTATACTGTAGTATTTCTTTTATGGTTTCAAAAAGTAAAAATGTATTCCATAGATACATTCCCGAAAGTCATTTCTATGGTCTCAAAACACGCCTACAAAACTATAGAAAAGTATTGTTATTTCTTGAAATGATATAGCTAATTCTCTCAAGTGGATTCTACAAAACAGTGTGATAATGTAATGTAAATATTTGTTATAGAAGAAGTTTTAGTATTTATAGTATATACGTGTAAAGAGTAGCATTCAAGTTCATTCGTGCATTTCTTTCTAGAAATCTTATAATCGAATTTAATTTTTAATATGTCTGGCTTTTGAATAAATATATGATTTTTTTTTATTATTTATACCTTCAATGAGTACATATCTTTACAACTTAATGGATATGTAGGTTTTCTTTTTAAAATTGGAATATGTTATGGTTTCAAAGATTTAAAAAGATTTATTTTTGCATAAAATTTCCTTAAGCAAAAGAGAAATTTTTAAAATTTTAATTTATATTTCGACGTCCTTTCACATTTAAATTGCTTTGTTCAAATTCATATGTATAAGTTTTACTATTCCATTTCCTGTTTAACAAGGATTTTATTTCAATTTGGTAGAAGTGAAGTAAGAATTTGTATTCTGTTTGAAAAAATAATACTTCTTAACTATTTGTGACATACACTCACTTCTAAAAGTTAAGCACGAAGATGTAAAATGCAAAAAAAGCAACAAATACCGCTTTGATTAAAACAAAATTTGGCTGTAAAGTAGCATATATATTTATACATAAAACAAAATCAATAATTATATACAGAAATGAAAAAATAGTAAATTTTTGTAAGTTATAGGAAAATGACGTAATGATCGGCTGGTGACTTAAACAGAATTATGTATAAAGCGAAAATAAACAGCATAAAATGAAAAAAGGATATTGATAGGGAATGTGATCTCCCCTCATCTGCATGCAAAGCTTACACCTTCTGACCATGCTTTCAATTAGGTGGTCAAATATCGCAGAATTAAGCAATCACCATTCTTCTTGTAGAGCAGTTTCAAACTCTATAAGAGTGGCTGGAGGTGGGAAACGTGATTATACAGCGCGGCGGAGAGCATCCCAAAGATTTTGAATGGGATTAAGGTCGGGCGAATATGCTGGCCACGCCATACGCACAATCCCATCACTCTCCAGGTAGTCATCGACGATGTCAGCTCTATGGGGACGTGCGTTATCAACCATTAAAACAAAAGTAGGGCCAACTGCTGCAGCGTACAACCTCACAATGGGTTCTAGGGCTTCATATCGATACCGGACAGCCGTCACAGAACCCCGTTTAAAGATGTGCAGGTCGGTGCGGTATCCTAATGAAATTTCTGCCCACACCATAATGCTTCCGCCTCGGAATGCGTGATGTTCGGTGATATTTTGGGGCTGATTGCGTGTTCCTTGTTTATGCCATATCCTTATACGCTTGCCATCTGGCTCCAGAGAAAATCTTGACTCATCAGTAAACATGACATTGCCCCAGTCAGACACAGTCCAACTGCCATGTTCCCGGCACCCCTTTAATCGTGCTCCTCTTGATTGGACGGATAGAGGAACACAAACTCGAGGTACCCGGGCATACAGTCCATTCATATGTAAGCTGCGGCGTACAGTAGATGCAGATATAGCCTTACCAATGGACGCTGTATCCATAGATGTCATACGTGTGGAGGTCACTCTGCGATTCCGCTTGGCTACAATAGCAATATATCGATCTTCGGCGGGGGTTGTAACCCTTGGGCGACCACCTACGGGCCTTCGGACAACTGTCTGTGTGGTTTGGAATTGTTTCCATAAACTTGAAATTACAGAATGATGAACGCCGAAGAAAAGAGCAACATCTGTGACCGACTGTCCTGCTTCAATGCGCCTCACGGCACGCCAGTGCTCAGAATCTTCCATTCATTTTCTGAAAGTCATAGAAACACGTATGTCTTGAAAACAAATTGTACGAAAGTTTTAAACACCTTCTATCAGCACTTACAATCCACTTCTGTAGCCCTTCATATTGCTGGCTTCTTATAAGACTACCCTTTTTGCATATTTCTTGACATGAAAGCACGATTGGCTCTTACCTAACATATTTGCATACCTCCATCTACCTCTGCAGCGAATTGCATCCTCTTCAATTCTAATTGGCTTCCGGAAATTAGCATTTTCCTCTCCGTGCTTAACTTTTGGAACTGAGTGCAAATTATCACAAAAAGTTTAATCCGAGAAGCCTTTTAGATTGCTTCATTATTCTTAATTAGATAGAAAACTTGTAATTCCTACCATAATTGGAGCTCATACACTTGATTACCAGTTGTATCTTAAATAATTTTTATTTTACTTATTTGTTTATAGACAGAACGTTTCAGACAAAATTTACCTTATCATGATTCTAGATTTTCTCATTTCATGATATTCAAATTATTTATTAGATGTTGAGAATTCACAATTTTCATTACTTAATCTGCGTTCTGATGGTTAGAACAAAACTTTCAACCGGATCTTAAATCACAATTAAATTTGCTTTCATACAGCATGTAAATGTTATTATAAACTTAACTTTCTAAGCTAGTGTTTAAATAATTTTAAATGTGATACACACGAAAACCAAAGGCTTGTCTCTTCCTCTTAATCGATTCTGAATTTAAAACTTGATACTTTAAAATACTGCTTTCCAACGAAAAAGGAAATACCATGCCGAAGTCGACTGTTTTTATTGAAATCAGGAATGTATTAAACTCATACATGATTAATAAAATAATTAAATTCAAAGCCGTACCATTTATCAATGGTTAACAATTGCAAAACTTATGTTAATATCAACAATTGGTGGTCCATTTTTCTTTGGTGGCGATGCATGCTTGTACATAGATAAAAGGAATAATAAATATACTGCGATAATTTCTATAAAAACAATTGGAAAATCTTGGTCATTTGGAAACAAAATGGTTGGAAGGATACAATTTTTAAAAAATCGAAAATTATATTCGAAGCGCCTCGTTTTGTCATATTTAAACTGGTAGATAAAAAACATTTTTTATTCAGTAGATATAAACTTAAAAATAATATTTTCACATTGTGAACAGTTTTTTCAACTATGGTCTTTCCATTTGTGATAATACAGCTTAAATAAGAGTAAAAAAATGGTTTTTATAGTGAATCGTCAGCGTAATTGTCGAAACCAGATTTATACAAAGAAGTGAACTTCATGATAAAAAATATCTCTTTTCGATCAAGGCTAAAATTGTGTTAGAGTGGTTCAAGAAACATGATGCTGAATTCCAGTTAATGTCCTGGCCACCTAACTCACCGGATCTCAATCCGATAGAACACATTTGGGATGTCATGGGAAGGCAGCTCAGACTTCAAAGATCACCAATTCGCAATATCTCGTATTTGCGTGACCGTTGCTTAAACATCTGGTACAATCTGTCTCCGGCCATCTACCAAGCACTTGTGGCCTCCATGCCAAGGCGGGTTGAAGCTGTGTTGCGCGCCAAAGGTGGGCCAACTTGTTATTGACAGGTTGTCATAATGTTTTGGCTCTTGAGTGTATGTATATATACAGGGTGTTTCATAAATGATGGGAGTAACTTTAAGGGGTGATAGTACACATCAAGACGAGTAATAGTAAATAGGAAACCAAGTGTCCCAAACGTCTTCCGAAGGAGAAAGGCGCCATCAAAGTTTAGGGTCCTAAATTTCAAATGATGATAAAAAACGGGAAAATGGATCGATTCATTTGCGGTTTTCACTAAAATCATTCTTTAAATTAGTATTTTCATTAAAAAAAGTTTTAAAGACAAAGTTAAAAAAATGCCGTTAGAGGGCGCTCTAGACTTTGGAGTACCGAACAACTACCTTTTACCAGTATTTTTTTTATTTTGTTAAATGTTTACAAAAGCTTAGATTTTAACTTGAATTTTGAGCGCAAAATTGAAACCATCGGGAGCGGTTAAGTGGCGCAAATGTAACCGCGTTTAGGGAGGAAAAATTGAAATGCTCGTATGTAATGATCAAAATAAAAAACGATAAAGCAAACTTTAAGAGGCGATAGTACAACACCAAAACAAGTAACATTCATCAAAGAAATCATACTCGTAATTTTAACCCGAAGGTGATAGAGGGCGCTGAAACAGATTTCGTTTTAAGAGACAAAAAGGAAACAAAGAACATTTACGTTATAAAAAAAAGTTTAATTAGAAATGATTACAATATCTGTTCGAAACACTGACCATTAGAGGCGATGCATGCGGTACAACGGCGAAGAAGGGATTCACGAACCCTCTGAAACACGCCAGGAGTATCGCGCACCTCCCCTGCAGCTGCCGAAAGTCTGGCGACGAGTTCTTCTGCAGTTTCGATAGGAGTCTCATACATAAGACTCTTCAAGTGTCCCCACAATAAGAAATCCAGGCATGAAAGATCGGGCGATCGCGCTGGCCAAGGGACAGGACCACTTCGCCCAATCCATTGATTTGGAAAGGTTGCGTTTAGATAATTTCGCACCTCTGGCGCAAAATGAGCTGGTGCACCATCCTGCTGGAACCACATTACTCGCCGGATACGAGGGGGAACATCTGTTATCATTTCCGGCAGCACCTGTTGCAGAAAGGTAAGACATTTTTTTCCATCCAGGCGTTCTGGTAGAAGATAAGGTCCAAGTAGATGGTCACCAATTATTCCTGCCCAAACATTTATGGAAAATCGTCGCTGATATGCATGTGTTAGAAGACGCATGTGGATTTACATCTGCCCATTGGTGGGAATTGTGGGTGTTAAATGTACCGTCACGTGTAAATGTACATTCATCTGTAAAAAGCACAGTTGCACCAAAATCGGGATTTAGGGTGTGCTTCTGCAGATACCAGCGAGCAAAATCCATTCGACGAGGAAAATCCCTTTCAGTCAGTTCCTGGACTCGTTGGACATGAAAAGGATGCATACTTTCATCCTTTAGTACTCGCCATGTCGTGGAGGGTGATACTTCAATTTGGACTAGCCACTGCTCGCGTGCTTGTATTTGGATGATCAGTCACCATATCCAGAATTTTTTCTTCCACGGCTACCGTTCTGTTAGACTTCGCACAGCCTGCATTTGAACGTGCACCAAAAAAGGATCCTGTCTCACACAACTGTCTGTGCAAGCGCACAAATGTTTTATCATTGGGCAACCGCCTGTTGGGAAACTTTTTTCCGTATAATCGTCGCGCCTCTGCACTATTCCCATTTGCAGTTCCGTAGATGAAGTGCATATCAGCCTTTTCTTGATTAGTGAAGGGCAACATCTTTCGTTACGTTTGTTCCGTGATTTACACTTGCACACTCGGGTCAATGGCTTTTATCTTAATAACAATTTGCATATGCGTTCTTCTTCTTCCCCATATCACAATTTCATGTTCTTCTTCCAGAAACTTGCAGCTAAAACGCTTGCATGGATAAAATTTGAAGATGCTCTAGCACGTTTGCGTTTGAATTCAAATCATGCATTTTCTAATCGAAGTTGATTGTTTTTATGTTGTACTATCGCCTCTTAAAGTTTTCTTTATCGTTTTTTATTTTGATCATTACATACGAGCATTTCAATTTTTCCTCCCTAAACGCGGTTACATTTGCGCCACTTAACCGCTCCCGATGGTTTCAATTTTGCGCTCAAATTCAAGTTAAAATCTAAGCTTTTGTAAACATTTAACAAAATAAAAAAAATACTGGTAAAAGGTAGTTGTTCGGTACTCCAAAGTCTAGAGCGCCCTCTAACGGCATTTTTTTAACTTTGTCTTTAAAACTTTTTTTAATGAAAATACTAATTTAAAGAATGATTTTAGTGAAAACCGCAAATGAATCGATCCATTTTCCCGTTTTTTATCATCATTTGAAATTTAGGACCCTAAACTTTGATGGCTCCTTTCTCCTTCGGAAGACGTTTGGGACACTTGGTTTCCTATTTACTATTACTCGTCTTGATGTGTACTATCACCTCTTAAAGTTACTCCCATCATTTATGAAAACACCCTGTATATATATATATATATTAGTAAAATAAAAAATGTTATAACAGTAAAATAATAAAATAATTCAGAATATTTTTCAATACTTATAAACTGTCAGAAAACTTTCAAAAAACATTCACCCTGAATCAAAAACTGCAAGTGTTCCGCTTTTTAAAATTAAAATTAATAATGATAAAAAAGAAGGAAAGCATTTCTTTTTATTTAATCCTGCATTTAATTAATTTTGCATTTCACAGTTTACCTTTTTCTACAAAATTAAATATTTCTAAATGTATTTATGAAACTGCATTCATTTCATTTTCAACCTCCACGTGAAAGACAAACTAGCTGCTGCAATGGTCTCTTTTTGTAAAATTGAAAGATATTTATTTAGAACAAAATTGAAATGTTTTCTATTTTAAGTAATTTCGGAAAGAGAACAAAACAAATGGAAGGTTCAAAATTTAGATAAATATAAAACTTATACTTGGAGAAATATTTTCCATTCTATTCAATTTTGTGTAAAATAAATAGAAATTCATTTTATCTGTTATATTTTAGCTTAATTTCACAAAAGAGTGGGGAAAGGCTAGTTTTCAGGCAGAAAAAAATTAACAACTCAGTTCGAGAAATTTTCATAGTATTTTTAGAAACATTAAACAATCTTTACTTATATACTTGTATATATATAGAATTCAGATATTAAATACAAAATAGCGTACATTATTTCCTAAAAATATTTCAATTCAAAATGCAAGTTAGACAAAACGACAATAATATTATTCATAAACCTCTTTTTAACAGAATAATTCTATGTACGAGAGTATAATTTCTCCTTTATTTAAATGTCCTCCATCTCTAGATTTTCAAGTGTAATTCAAACTGCATGAATAAAGAGTAGTAAACAGTATAATTATAGTAAGATATTTATTTAATAATTTCGAATAATGTTATGAATATATTTTTCGTGGGGAACAATCTTTATAATGCAAATTACTTAAGCTTCCTTCAGCATGCAGATGATTTGGAAAAATCGTTTTTATTAAATACCAGAAAACTGAGACTTTCTTCAGCGAATTTGAATTTGTCATAAAATATTTAATAAAATGGTTAATTTAGTTACAGAATAGCAACTGGCTTGATGTCTTAAAATGAAATAGTTTGGAATGAAAAACCTTTATATTAGTTTTTAAAATAACTGGACAAGTTTTTGAAATTTTCATTAATTCGGCTTTGAGATCAGAACTAAATTATATGGCTGTAAAATACAATTTATTAAAATAACTATGAATCATTCTTATATTTTATAACTAAAGAAGAACATTAAGCAAATAGGCATCATAGTAAAATACCATGGAAAGATTATTTAAATATTTTTATAAAAATTTCTAAACTTTGCAAAAGAGTTTTTTTATAAAGGCAGTTTAAAATCAAAAGATGCGAAATAAATGTAGATGTAAATCACTGTGAAATGATTACTATTTCCAGTAGTTTCAAAAAATATGTTTCTATTTTTTTTAATTCTAGCTAATAAGCGAATCGTTGTTAAAAATAAGCTGATTCAGAGAAGTCGAGATTAAAAATGTCGAAAATACAATTTAACAATCTTTAAAAAACAATTTGACATTGAATAATGCACTTAATTTTTCAACAAAACTCATCTTGGTGGATTATGAAAATTGGAGCAAATTTTATTGTAACAACATAAAATTATTATATTTTCCCCAGGAATTTAATAATTCTTTTTATCGATATTAAAATGCTATCGACTGCGAGAAAAAACCCTTTTCGAAAAAAAAGATCTGAAAAATTTTTACGCTAAATATTTTGATAAAGTTACTGGAACAATTTTAGTAATTTATAATAGTGTTTACATACAATTATGAAACATTTGAGAGACTTTCACGAAATGCAACCCAAAATCATATTCTTTTAATATTCATAACAAAATGAGGTTTCTTTTATTTTCTTCCTTGCCTTCAAGAATTCTTTCAAACTAAAAAGAACGATGAAGCGTATATACATGTTCTTTCTTTCTTTTTGCTTATTAGTTGATATCAGAATCAAATCAAAATAGATTCGTCTCAATTTGAGTTTTAAAAAAAAGTAATTTGTAATTTTTTAGAATAAAAAGTATAAAATGGAATATCTAAAAAGTTTAAGAATAGTTTGAATACTTTTAGCCCACAATTTCTGACCATAGAAAATACTTTAAGACTGCAAGAAATATATATCACAGTTCATTAATTTAAAAATGATTTTCTTTAAAAAAATACAAAAATATTTTAAAAATTGAACGTAGCATTATAACATTATATATATATATATATATATATATATATATATATATATACATAATCAAAATTTCTCTACAGGAGAGAGATGAAAAATTTGATTAAAACTTAAAAGAATTGAAATTGCAAGATAACCAAACAACAGAATTTAAAAGGAAATATGAAAAATTAAAATAATAGAGTTAAATATAAAAAATATAAAAGAATGGATGCTACAGTATTACCAACATTGCTGACTTAGGACAGCTTATACATAAAAAATTTTTATATAAAAGAGGGGTTGAACATGTTTTGTGGCCAGCCAACCTTCCCCCTTTCTGTTAATAATACTGAGCAAAAACCTATTGAAAATAATGAATAGAAAATCTAAATCCATTATGAGAAAAAGGTAACTTACCTAAAAATTGCATGCAGAATTGCAGAGCCCGCGCTAAATCTGAGTACAATAAACAAGTTATTGCCCAATTCAAGTTATTGCATGCATATATATATATATATATATATATATATATATATATATATGTTATATATATATTGTATATATATATATATATGTATGTGTGTTCACACACAAGCACTCATAAAGGGATATCATAGCCGATCATCATAGTGCTACGGGCAAACTTGCATCTCATAGTTTTCAGCGATATATAAATCCCCTTTTAGTTTTGGATCGAACATTAATTGGATCCATGAGTGAAGAAGCAAGGTCCATCAACCCCACCAGAGCTTTTATTATATAGAGAAGACGTGGTATGATGGTGCGGAGGGCTATCTGTTTCGACAGCAAGGTACCTATAATTCAGAAATCACTTTAGGTGATTTCTAAGGAATCTCCTAAAGTGATTTCTGTTTTGTTCTGTATTGAATACATTAAATTAATATATTATATATATATTTATATGCCTAATATTAGTCATACTTCAGTAACGCTTAAAATTCTGTTTTGGGTTCGTGAATTTGTTATTATTATTATAAATTCAATTTTTATGCCCATTATTTGTTATATATAAGAATATTTAAAACTCAACATTTTATAGTAAAGATAGAAATTTAAATATCTTTATTTTATAATGATTATATGAACCGATTAAAAATAATGTATTTAAAAAAAGCTTTACATGTAACTAGTTAGCAATTGCAATGCTGATTATTTTTAGATATTGTGATAAATTAATTAATTTATTTCGCAACAAGAAAAAAAATTAAAAAGACTAAAATAACATATTACAGTCAATGTAAAAACATGTGTATGAATATTTATTTATCACTTTATACACAACTATTACAACACCGATTAATAAAAAAGTGCTAAAAAGTGCTTATGCTTTATTAAAACCTCGTGTCTTATTTTTTATCTTAAATTAATATCCCTTATTTAGTCATCTTCTAATACATCAACCTTTTATTTTGCACGCCACCCACTGAGCATATTTTCTAACAAAAAGCTAAAATTTATATTATATTTCAGAGCAAACTAACAAGCTGAACTAACAAGTGAACAATATCTCATTGTCATTTATCATAATTTTCAAAGTTTCTCGTTTTGAGATCACCACCGTAAAATAACATTTTCTACTAAGGACAGACATTCAAACACACACTCAGTTAAAAGACTTACTTATTCAAACATGCAGATTGCATTTTGTATATATAACAGTCTTACTCCTGGCAAAGACTTTATTCATTATTTTCAGAGCCATTGACTTCTCTTGACTTTTCGAGATACAATGAGGATCCTTTGAATATTTCAATGTACAGTTTTATTTTATGTATTTGAAATGTTATGCTCAGATGTTTGCTTAAATTGCGGGGTTGTGTGCCCATAAATCATCATCTCGGACGAGAGATACTAGTTTTATATCATTTTCAATACAAATATTGAAAAATAGTATCATATGCATGCATCTTTTTTTCTCAATGCTTCAGAGAATGCAGGAAAGTTTCCTCTTTGCATTTGTAGAATATATGTGACTTATAATGTTTCATATTTTTTCTAAGAATAACGTATTTGAAAGTTTTACCACTACTTACTTTTCACATGTACTAATAAAGTTTCAAAAAATAAGGCCACTGGATTCATTTCTGCTGTTAAACATCTAAAACATTTTCTTGAAGTGTTATTTGGTCATTTGAAAATATGTTACTTCCTTCATCATAGAAAGTAAAAAAAAAGGGATTTATATATACTGGTATTTCTTTTAAATAAATCTGAAATTTAAATTGGAAAAAAAATTACAAATAGAGCTAGATTACTTTAAAATGAACTTCAAAGATATATACGTAGTTTCAAATTGTCCTGCTGTTTAAAAAAAAACTTTTCAAAACACATTTATTGATAATAGTTCTGTCATCACCTATGATAATTTAAACTTAGTATTTCCTCAGAACGGAATGTTTTGATTAACCGTCTAAAACAAAACTAAATCCTGTAACATTTTTCAATATCGTCTTGATTTGATTTCAATTTTATTTTCGTCACAATCTGTAGCAACACGAGGGCTTTTGGCAACGGACCCCATTATTCTGAACCATGGTTAAGTGATAAAGACGACACCTGAGTTGCCCCCCCCCCTTCTCTCTCATTAGATGTCCACAGCACGTCAAAGTGAAGACTTTAAACCCTGACAGATTTAACGTGCGTCCACCCCTCCACACGGCCAGCTTTAAGTGGAATTAGGTTTTGAACCAGTGACGAGACAGTGATGGCCTCGTGTTGGTGACCATTACTACATTACCACTCAGCTTCTGTACCCACTGTACCATCTGAAACTATTTTTATTACTATTGTTGTTTCTGTTGGCAGAGCTCCTAAAAATGAATTATAAACAGTAATATAACTAATTCTAGAGAATAAGAAAAAAAGTTAATGAATTGATTTTAGGAAATTAATTCAAGAATTTCTTTTTTCATCTTAACGAAATAAAAAGAAATGGCTTTTATTTAATTTAATTTTGTCCTATTTATTTAAATAGATAAAAGTTTCTTAATTATACAATTTCTTCCTTCACTTTTCAAATAAGCATACCATGATAGATTTCGAAATAATACGTATAATTTCTTGAAAGAGTTATTTACAAGTCTTAATGCACATTGAAAAAAAATTTAGCGAGAATATTCTTAAATTGTATCTAAACATTTTACGATGATTTGTGAAATTGTGTGAATATTACGGAACATTTAAAATTTAAGTTTGGGGTACCATCACTGATTCCTTAATAACGAACTTAATTTTCAAAAATATATAGCAAAAAATCAAAATTCCAATAAAATAGAATAAAATTTTATTTTATTGGAATTTCTATTCAATTATTTAAAATTCCAATAAAATAGTATAGTGAAAAGAAATCACATTCTCAGAAATTAGGCCATTCCAGGTAGAACACGAACTCACGACCTTTGGAGTAGAGAAGTCCAACGCGCCATTCATTGCCCGACAGGGACACAGCGAGCGCTTTTCCTTTTTATATATGGTGTTGGACTATTATTTTTGTTTGTATCTATTTATGCATTAATTAAATAGAATTAACGAATATTAAAAAAAATTGTATTAACATATCAAGTGTCCTTCACTACAAGTTTAAAAAATGTATTTCAACTTGAGTTGATGAATAATAAGCATTTTATTAAAGATTTTAAATTTGTGAACAAGATATATAGATATATATGAGTGAGTGAATATTGACATCGCACTGTGTTCAACTAAACTAGGACTTTTGGCGACGGACCTCGTAATTTTGAACCATGATCAAGTGACGAGGACGACGTCTGAGCTGGCACCCCCTCTCGTAACTACCACACCACACCACGGGAGGATATTTGAAGTCTCGACATATATATAAATATATTGAGAGTGATCTAATATTAGGAATTGAAAAAGAAATAATAAAAATAAGCATTTTATATCAACCAATATAAAATTTTGTTTATATGTAACCAATAATTCAAGCAAGTACGAAAAACAAAATAAAGCAATTCATAATTTTAAGATAAACAGAGGAACATCAATTTTATTTTGAGACCAACAAATAATTATTGTTAGCTGATTTTCCACTTGCACATTTCAGGGATAAAAATTTTATAAAAGAATTTCTGCCTTGCCAAATTTCTTTCTCAATTATTTTTTCTCAATAGTACTTCACCATTATTTGTTTGTGTCTTATCTTTTATACAAGCAAATCTGCGAGAGAAAATGTAACGTCCTGATAGTACATCATCTAAAATCCATAAAATGTTTTTCATTACTGAATAAATTTGTAACTAAGGGAAATAGATTATTTTAAATAAGTTTTTATATATGATTAAAATACAAATCAAAGAACAAATTTTTATTAAAAAACCATAAAATCTTCATACTTCCAGACATTTTAACACATATTATGTATTTAATTCTAATCATCTAAAATAAAAATATAAAACTCTTTTTATGAAAAACTCTTGAAATAAATTTAATAAATCCGTTAATAGTTATTATAACAAACCTTACGAAAATGAAAAACTATTGAAATATTTAGAATAAGATAATAAAAAATGAAAAAACTCTCATAGAAACACTATGTATAAAGTATTTGAGAAACTTGTTTCCAAATGCTTCATGAATTCATTGAGAATAGTGTTTCAAAGAAAATTGGTTCTTTTGCTATATCGAATTCATAGAAAGTTTAACAAGTACAATATAGAATTTAATCTCGTAGCTAAAAGCTACTCCAAAATTTCATTGTTTTTGTGTGTAAATAATATTATAGTTACCAATGGAACATGTTACGAAGAAAATCAACTTCTTGTATCACGGAAGGAAGCTTTCTTCAAGCGAAAGGATTGCTGCGAAATTGTTGAGATGTTTACTGTACTTTCGCTCTTTTCTACTTTATCATAGCCTATGACCTCAATTGTTGCAAAGGTTTAATAAATTGAGGGACTTTTACCTTTTTATGTGAGAGGAGGTAGAAAATTGAGATTTATTAACATCTTCTCAAGAATGTCATACACTGAAAATATTTTAGAAAGGTAGTATATATATATATGAAAGAAATTTATAATATATATATCAATATAATTTAATAGCATATGCACAAATATATTGTTTTTAATATTCTCGACCAGAGACAGAAATGTATATGTATAGCAATAGATAGATAGATGATAGATGATGAATGATGGATAGATGAATATAGATAGATGGAGGATAGATATTGGATAGATGGATAGATAGGATAGATAGTGGATAGATAGATAGGATGAATAGATGATAGTAGATGATAGATAAGATAAGTAGATGGGATAGATGGATAAGATAATAGATATAAGATAGATGTAGATGAGGTAGATGATGGATAGATGGGTATTAGAGATAGATGGATAGATAGATGGTAGAGATGAGTACAGATAGATAGATAGATAGATAGATAGATATAGATAGATAGATGAGATGTGAAGATAGATAGATGATAATTGATGATAGATAGATAGATAGATAGATAGATAAGATAGATAGATAGATAGATAGAGATAATGAATAAGATGTAAGATGAATGATAGATGAAGTATAGATAGATAATATGAGAGTGATATAAAATAGATTGATAAGAGATATAATAATAATATGAAATAAGATAAGTATGAATATAAATATAAATGTTGGTATAGACACAAATATATATAAACTCTACATTTAATCTGAAGGAAAGGAAAGTTTTAATTGTTAATTATTAATCAGGTATTTTTTAATTTTTATTCTTGACAATTTAAATAGAAAGAATGTTAGATTCCCTTAGCTTTATTAATTTTTTTAATCAATGGATTAATCAAATTATAGATGACTAATATCTATAAGAAAAAATGGTATATTTATATAAAAACGAAATTGAATTAAGATGAATTAAATTAATATTTGTGATTCTTAAGATCTTAATAAGTGATAAGCATAAGTAATTTTAAACAGAGTCAAGATTATTATGAGAAAGCGATAAAATATACAATGAAAGAAATTAGGGACATAATCTGTAGTCCTTGATGCATTATATTTTACTGTTTAATTTTTTTAAAAATAGACTTTAAATATTATGCATTTCAAAAGGTACTGGGCTACTGAAAAGAATACAAACCTTTTATGGTTTAAAGTAATAATGTTTAAAAATAATGTATTTTAGAGAAAATAATTTATTTGAATAAATTTTAAAATCATTAGAATTGTTGAATATTTTTTTAAAAGAATAAATATCAATTACATCTAAGGTTGACGAAAAATGAATAGTCATCCACATTCATATGTTAAAAGCATGCGTTTTCTTTTTCATAAAGACATTAATTTTTCCTTTTAAAACTGCAACACGTTTTCTCATAGAAATAACTTTGAAAATATTCTAAGATATGTTTATACACATTATAAATAGTCCTCTTTTACCTTATTCGCACCCAAATCAATTCCGAGGATCTTTTCAGAGTCTACAATTACAATGTCAGTTAATTACTTGAGTTCCATGTTACTATCCACCTGTGAAGTCTAATAAGCACTAATCCAGTTAATATAAGCTATCTATACAGGAGTGTTAACAATATTTAACAATCTAGAAATGCATTACGCTACCCTCCTTGACTGAACATCCTCTCTTTACACTATTGCTATCCTTAAATAAAAATGTTACATATATTTTTAATTGAAGAATTCAAGCCAAATCTTTTTGATAATTAAAACTCTGTACAAGTATTTTTTTCTCGCAGCAAGTTTTGATAAATAGAAGAAAAATTAAAAATTATTTCTTAAACTACAGATAGTAATGATCTGAATTGAAGTTAAATAGTAGGTAATGAAAGATCTTCAAGAAATGACAAAATGGCTAATAATATTTAAGGTTTAAACAATAATTGGTTTGGTTCGTTATGTTAAAAAGCCTGAACCAAACTCAGAACTTAATTTCACACAGAAAAACAGTTTGATTTCATGTAATTCAGTTAGTTTTATAACACATAATTCTGCTTAATAAATTATGCCTCAGAAACAAGAATAAAGTGTACTCCATTTGATTAAATATCTATAAAATCAACTGACGCTTCTTCAATGGGTTTTTGTGCGTTAATTAAAACAAGCCTTAGGAAAACTGCATCCAAGAACACTGAACAGACTTTGGAAAACGGTTGAAGAGGAATGGAGTACAATTGGCATGGAGTACAATCTACTTTCTTGTAAAATTCGAGCTAGAGCTATTGTGAACAGTTATGGTTATCAAATAGAAGCAAATCACCACAAAAAATATGGCATTTCTATAAAATTAAATATCAAAATCGTTTCCATAAAGGGCGAACGACCTTATGTAATAATCGAAAATCTTACAGTAATACATTGCAATATTCAGATGAGTGTTTAATTAACAAGACAATATCAAAAATTTATTAAATTTTGTTTTGAATTAAAGCATTTCTAATACTATATATTAAAGTTATTGGGAGAATTTCTAAAGTTAAAACCGCGATCAATAAATGAGAGGGATAATAGAAAATATATTCGATCTAATTTTCATATCGTATCAAGACATTGAGTTTATTTAACATTATCAATTCTTATTAATCTGTACATAGATGGAAAAGCAATGCCAAACCTGCAGATCAATTTGAACATCAATTTCTGTGAAATTTAAGCTTTTAAAACCACAGAGCTTCCGAAACACTTCCCAAATTACGTGGTTGGTTGCCAAAAACTTTTAGATTGCTTTGTGTTACGTTAATAAACAATCCGTATAATTTTTCACAAAAAAATCAATTTAACTTGACTAAGATATTCTTCATTCAAGATTTACATATTAAGAAATTCTACAAATTCTACAATAAACAAAAATATTCTTAAGAACTTAAATTACTCTCATGAACTATTTGATTAATACATTAAGATGAAAGCATCAGACTGAAATTAAATTTAATGCAAGTAATGATAAAGATAAAAGATATACTTGATCCCCAAACAAGAAAATCATGAATGATATCTCTATATTATTACATTTTAGTAATAATTCAACTATTTCCCTTAAAAATGGCAAAAGAAAATGCATTGTTTAATAATACAGTATTGCACTAATTGTGAATAGCATGAAAAGTTTTGAATTGTTAATGAAAATAATTTCTTAACAAAAAATATGCTTCATTTTCAATAAGTAATTGTTCAATATGTCTTAATAGATGAATATTAACGTCGCATTATTCAGCTACTCGATGGCTTTTGGCAAACGACTACATAGTTTTTAATCATGGTCAAGTGACGAAGACAACACCTGAGCATGGCGGTTCTTCAGCGGTAATGGGCTTGAACTCATGATACACACGGTTCGCGAGTCACTTTGACACTTTGACCTTGTCATATTTATATTAAGTTTGTCATGAATTTTAAGTAACATAACTATTTGTACAGTTTTCATTCTTTGAAATTCAAGACCTTTGAACACATTTTCTTATTCATATTTTGCTCTCAATTGAATTCAATTTAAGTCAACACCGGCCTTAAAACACCATCAGCGGTAGAATGTTTGATTATTATTATGTTATGTAATAATGAATCAATTTATTCTTAAATTATAAATATGTTAGATCTTAAAAATTATTTTTATTAGAAAATTGATTAATTTTGTACTAAAAGAGATTGTAGATCACTGAAATAGCCTATCTTGAGTTATATTTCATCACTACTTTTTATTCAGTACTGCTAATTACTTTCAAACTTCAAGTAAATAATCAAATATTATGTGCATTCAATATGGGAATATGTAATTTACAATGCAGAGGGTTACAATACTGGTGCCATGACTGAACAATATTGATTATGGATAAAACATTCAAATTAACTAATTCTAAAATTCATCAATTTCTCTATTTCAAGTCATTTATTATTTAAAACATGTTTGTTAAAGTAATGGTTATCATAATTTAAGAAAGCTACTTTATTTCTAATAAATTTAATTACCTTTAAAATCTTCTCTTACAACTGATCTCCTAAAATTGATTATGAATAAATATTTTCCAATTCGGAAATCGCTACTGAATATTGGTTGGTTGTGAAAAGATAGTGTACGCATCGTATAAGAACGAAATAGTTACTAGAATATGCCTGAATTCGTTAATGGACGTACTGGCCATTAATGGCTTATCGAGAGTGCGGTTCATCTTTTCGCGATATTGATACTCATATAGGTTGGAACTCAAGGACTGACATTCGAATATGGTATCGCTGATTAGTAAATCACATACAGAATGCTGCGTAGAACATAACGCCCCCATTAATGCTCGAGAAGAAAAACATTTTATTCGGTCCCTTTTAAGAAGTGTACAGCATCTCAGACTTGAATGAAAATGGACTTGTTTGCCTTTTAAATCTCATGCGGTGCAACATCGGTGAGCAGCATAAACTCTTTTTATGGGGTCCATCAATATGGCTTCCCTTGAAAATGCTACATAACACATTTGGCGGCAGTTGCTTGCCCAAAGACAAAACTAGACGAAGTGATATCAGCCACTATGATTAAGGGGGTCCGATACAGGAATTTTCGAAATATTATCGATTTTCACTTTTTATTTTCTAAGTGCTCAAATATTTCTGTTAAAAATGATATATTATATGAGGAAATACGATAATTAGAAGCATTCTTATTCGTTTTTTAAATGAAATTACTCATTGGGGAGCATCAAATGAGCGTTTATAAGAGCACCTGTGTTTTCCCTTGCATAAGTTTCTGATGAGCACAAATCCATATGATGTTCAAGTGGAAACATTAGAGTATATTGGTAATATCCAAAAGTGTATGGGTACATACCTTTTATTCAAATGAGTACTGCTTAATAACACCATATGGTCAGTGATTCCAAAACCTACATTTTAATTAAAAACGCTAAAATTCTGGGTAAATATGGCTATTGCACAGTTCAATATGAGTCATGTATCAAAATTAATGATATTAAGACTTTGTGCTATTGAACAAAGTTCGTAATGTCATGTCTTAAAACATTAGATCACGTAGATTTTGTACTTAAAAACAAAAGCATCTTGAGATCTAAAATGGCTAAATTGTTAAAATAAAAAAAGATGAGAGAGTTTTGTGCAAATGGTAAAGGAAATGCTTCATATGCTTCTGTAAAACTAAAAAAATGATCAAAATTACAAATTTTACTTTAAAGCCTGTTTTCACAATGCTATTTTTCACTTTATGTGCCTTTGCTCAAAACTACTTAATATAATCCTCAAATTTTCAGTGAGCATACTTTAACAAACACATTTTAATGGAGAATTAGATATATCTAGCAAAGCTTTCAGATAATGGAGTTTTAACCTAAATTTTAAGGGAAAAATTGGACATTTTGTAAAATTCATAGTTATTTTAATTTTTAAACAAAAACCCTTCGTTAAAGTTTATTGATATACATAACCTGCTTAAAATTTTATCCATGAGAAGTAAGTAGTTTCTGAGAAAAGGTACATAAACTTACGTAATTTAACATGGGCTACAAAGGACGTACCAGACCCCTTAATGAAGTGTGTCATAGACTTGGAGCAGCATGGAATGACTCACCTGCATCTGTTATTGGTTTGATGCCAAACCGGGTTAGAGCCGTTTTAGCAGCTGGTGTGTTTACTGATTTCGGTTTCGGTATACCAAAAATTTTTTCACACGAGTTTTGTTTTTAGATGCAATATCATGATTGACGTGTATCCTTGTTTAGCGACACTAAAGGCAATGCCCGTGATCTGTTTGTGAATTCGGTGTCATCATTCGGGGCTTGTCTCTGATGTGATGATGTGGGCAGCATTAACTTTTATATAGAACACTCCTTGTTTACCAATTTATGTGAACAATCCACATCGCATTACTTAATCTTAACACAGGCGGTGGTTTCCTGTCTTCAAAATCTTGAAAGCGTCGTTTTCAAGAAGATAACGGTATACTGCGACACAGAGGCTGTACGATTGTTTTCCTGTCATCATGTTACAGAGATTTCTCATCTATTGGGAAAAATTGGCCATGTGTTTCTAAGAGAGACTGGCTGCTATATAATTGATGAAGTGTACCACAGGCTAAAAGCAGCTTGGAATGACTTCCCCGTATCTACTATTCAACATCAAATTGAGACAACGTTAAATCGGTTTAGAGCCGTTTTAATAAAGGTGGAAGCTGTATATACTGATATATTTCACAGACCTAATATAAACCCAAATTTCCTACAAATTTATTTATGTTTTCTTCCTTTAATTCTGTGAACGAACAATAAGTAAAGTTTTATTGTTTATTTTCCTTTCTGTATTGCAATTGTAATAGCCAGCAGTATCTGAAAGAGAACGTCCTTCATTTTGCGAATTCTGTTTGTATATATCACTACTTTGTAATTATCATTATTCTGTTATTATTTGTAAAACATTTACAATTATTTTCTTTTTCTTTTGTCGAACATTTGTCATTATAAACATACATACCTACATGCATAAATACACACACGCACACACACACATATATATATACAAGGGTGATCAAATGAAAAGGTACGAAACGACATAAAAGTGAAACGTAGTTAAATATTTGCATATTCCGCCAAGAGAATGTAGCGGAACATCTCGGGATCCTGGAACTCTACTAGGATCGGATCATGCGCGGGTGCCCGCATGCGGGAAGAGAAAGAGCTCTTATAAAAGCGACGTCAAATGATGCGAGCACAAGAACAAAGCATTAACTCCGATGTGTACTGGAGAGACATCGATGCCTGAGGTCCATCAAAGAACAAAGACCGGGGCTGCTCACGGAGGTGTGGTTCTGCTCCATGATAACGACGACACGTCTCAGAGTCACACAATGGAACTGGACAAGTTCCATGGAGACGTTGGACCATCCATCCTACAGTCGACATGTCACCTGCGATTTCCATGTGTTTGGTCACTGAAGAAACACCTGAAAGGAAAGCCTTCAACTCGACGACGTACTCAAGGACACTGTGAAGGACTGGGTCTCGTCACAGCCACAGGAATTCTGGAACAAGGAATCCTGCGGCTTGTTCATCAGTGGGATCGTTGTGCTCAGGCCTATGGTGTATATTTTGAATAAAGTCTATATTTGTACCCACCGTGTCGTTTCGTACCTTTTCATTTGATCACCCCTTGTATAATGTGTGTACGTCTATTCACCATATTATCATAAGTTTCTGGATGCCCCTCGAAAGAGTAGATTCGGCCAGTGGTGTTGAACTACTGGCTCCAAAAATTTAAAGAAATTCACACAAGATCGTAATCATAGTTTCACATCTATAAAAATAAATTAATTAAATGATCAGTTGTCCCCACTATAGAGAGTCGGTTCTTTATACCTCTGATGTGTTCGGAATGTTTCATTCTACTTTATATGATGTTACTATGAAGTAGAAACGTTCAAGGATTATAATTGTGCAACCACGATCTGGTAGACTATGTCGTCTAATAGATATTGCAAAGTATTGAAGATGGTTGTAAGTATTGCATCCTTGTACAGGCTGGGGAGAATCTTCTCAGAGTTTCTATAGTTTTCTTGAAATCCATCTAAGAATATTCCAAATTTTTGCAGAGACATTTATTTTTGTTGTCCATCTTGGCGATTTGGAGATGTTAATTAAATGTTTCATCTAGATCACTCTTATTCATGTAGTAGCATTACAAACTCTTTTGGCTAACAAATGATCTTTCCGGTCGGTCATAAAGCTCTTGCGACAACAAAACGAAAATATTCCAATATACGTATTTATGGACCTGTTTGCTTGTTTTTGTAATTCCCGCATACAAGTCAAAAATTAGAATGGTCTATGGTCTTTTGCTACAGTAAAGGTTGGAGGAAGGCTATCCACTGATTTGGCGTGTTATTCTTGCAGAGCACTGATCAGCTCTGTCAGCAATTTGGAGGTTGTGGTCAAGACGCCAATGTTCTAATTTCCCCCATAGATGCTTTTTGGTATCAGGTCTGGACTTTGAGCAAGCCTGTTCTATTTATGTACATCCACAACTTGTAGTATGGGTCCTTCTGAAACAGAAATGGACTTCCGTCTCTTTAATAAGCGGCTAACATCGCTACAATGCTCGTACCACGATAACGTGTTTTTTAATATTTGTCAAATAAATGTTTTTATTCTTCATCATTGATTTATTATCAATGCAGTGCCCTTATCTGTGAAAATTTATTATTTTGGTTTTTTTTCTGTGTTAGTGATTAAAGATTTCATTTCGTCATTAAAATATCAGTGACTCCAAGCTTTAGGGGAGGGGCTCACAAACCACCAGGTGAGATTTAATGTTAAAGAGTGTGTGTGTGTAATCGCATAAATTTAAATCGATATTAATATGTGCCATTCAATCAATAATACTGAAAGCTGAAATCGTAAGATATTCTCGAAAATATTTGGCCGGATAGAATTCCAAAAAATATTTTCAGATTTAAACTGGTCTATATATATACTTTGTTTCCGAGAATCGCAAATATTCTCAAAATAAACTACATTATCAAATTTTGTAAAAATTATTTTACTAATTGCAATTAAATTAGATGTTTTCCTAATAATGTTTCTTTTTATTCGCGTAAATTATATCATATTTGCTTAAACTAATTGTTTACTTTACTAAATAATTGTCTAAATATAGTTTCATAATTTCTGAATTCCCTTTCCAAATTTTATTTAAGTATCAGGTTGCATTTTATCCTATTTTGGAATAGAACCATACAGAAATGAAGGTAGTATTTTCTTTTTATTTCTAAGAGATGTTTCATTAAAAATTTTGAACATCGTTTCATTTTCTAAATGATAATTAAATAAAAGTGTTGTATGTAACTAAATACTGAGAATTCATAAGAGTCTTTAGAAATTTATAGGAAGTTTCAAACCATTAAAGATTTATATTTGCAATTTCGATTTAACAATTGGAATTTGATAACGGCCTTCTTTCAAAGGTCTTCGAAAAAGTCTTCCCTTTTACAAATTTTTGAGTTTTATTAAAATTCTATGAATTAATACACCCCCGAGTTTTTCAAACTTCTATGTTTACATTTTTAAACATTCTTTATCCAAACGTCCCATAATGAGTTAAAATATTTTAATGCGGTAAATAGGATTAATTAAAACTTATTTTTAGAAAACTTCCATTATTGCTACAAATTTTTGATTAGGATAATGACACCTGATTATTCATCATTCTTTGAAATTGGGAAGTGAAACATTTAACTGGAGATAAATTTACTAACGTAATTAAATATTGAACTCCATTTTTTTTAAATAAAACTTTGCAATTCGTGGAAGATTCATTAAATTATTTGGAAACTACTTTGTTAGATCAAATTTACCCCTAGAACATGTGTGGGTATTTGACTAATTAAGTCAATTTGTGTTTTCAAATACTTATGTCCTGTATGTTACTGTATGCTCATTAGGACAAAACAAAGTTTTTTAAATACGATGTCCCCCCCCCGTCTTATTTTACATGTTGATATTAATGTACCATAAATAAAGAAAATACAGATTATAATATGCGAGTTTTGATCAATCTAAAAGCAACCTTGTATATTTGTCTGGAGTAAACAAAAATCCTTAAAAAAGATATTCAAATGGATATATATATATATATATATATATATATAATTGTATTTTAATAATTACTCTATTTTGATGTACTTTTGAAAAATTTATAAAAATAATTTATTTTTAATATAGTTTCAAGAAGCCATTTTTTTAAAATCAAATTTTGCTTTCGTTGGGCCCAACTAATTTTAAAGAATTGTCCATCATTTTACTGATCGTAAGACCCTTTAGATAATTAATTATCATTATTATTTTCTATATCAATTCCTCTAAGAAATGAATATAAAGCAATTGAAACTGAAAGAAAGTTCTCTGCTAGACAACTTGCAATGTACCAAGTTGAAATCTATTTTGTGCAAAAAGCAACAAACAAGAAATAAATAGAAAACATATCTATCACTCATTTTATTCAAATAAATAAATGAAATACTTTATTAGTTAATTTCATAAATATTAAAGGTATTTAGTTTAAAGTCATTTGTATAAGTAAAATATGAGTCAAAGTCTCTCCATAAAGCGTTATCTTATCTTACAGGTTTTGTGCTTGATAAGTTTGAAAAGTTACCATATAGAAATAGGAAATTTTGTTGATTCTTTTCACCCGCTTTCTTTGAAAAGAACTGTTCTTTGTCGAATATTCTTTTTTGAAATAAACTACTCTTTTGAAATTCTGAATTTTTTCCATAATATCAGACAAAAAGTACTTTCAATTTAATGCCTTAAAATGTTAACAAAACATGAAAATCTATGTGCACTTTTAAATGGCTTAAGTATTAATTAGTAAAATTTACATAAGCAAATATTTTAAGAGCTTTGCTGATATATAAAGAAGATAAATATTTTCATCAAACAAAATTTATTTTTGGAATTTAATATACCACAGGAGTTTTTTCTCTTAAAATTAAAATCAATAAAAATAAAATGAAAACTCATTTAAAGATGCTAATATATATTCAAAAAAATTTAAAAATAGGCAATTGGCTAGTGAAGCGTATCATGCATAATAAACATTTTTCCTTCAAAATATCCAGCTATAGCTAAAAGATAAATTTTCTTATTTCAATATAATTTTAATTACATTTACACCAATTACAATTATGTATTTTATTTCTGATTTTCAATAATTGATAAAAACGTCCACTTATTCATTAATTGCTCAAAAACAATTTTGAGTGAAATTCTATTTTAACTTTTCTGGTTTGTTTCAATTACATGAAGAATGAAAAATCTTATTCATAATTATAGTTTCATAATATTATTATATGGGAATAATACTTGAAATTATTTATAAAAAGCTGCATATTATATAATTGAACTGAAATATTGTATACAAATCGTAAATGTAATATTTCTTCAAAGTCAGAACTAGGAAGAAAAGTGAAGAATGAGAACAAAGTATGAAAGAACTAGTTGCTAGGAACAAAAATTAGAAGAAATAGTTGGGTAAGAGGAAAGAAACGTAAGTTAAAATAGTGAATCAAGGTGAACCGAGGTCTATTTGGTAATTAGTTTAACCGACATATTAGTAAAGATATGAAAACGGGAATGAACGAAGAGCTCAATCTGTATGAAATGTAGTAAAAAATATTACAAGGTCTGTTCAAAAAGTATCCGACTTTGAATTTTCCCTCTCACAGTACAGATTCTAAAACTGTGCACAGTGAAAGGGACAGCTTAACGCACATGCTTTAATTTTTTCCCTTCATTCCAATGTACCAGTTGGAGGCTATCGAATTAGGTGCTGTTATACGTGTTCGTCGGGTTTTTTTTTTATTTCTCTAAAGATGACTAAACGACCTAAGCAGAGGTACTGCATCAAATTTTTTATCAAAAGTTTGGTGATTTTTTAAGTGAAACGATTCGCAAGATTCAGCAATTGTTCGGAGAAGAGGCTATGAGAGAGTCGCACAAATTAAGTAGGGGTTTAAACGATTCAAAAGCGGCCAGCATTCTAGAAAGCCACAAAACGCTCGAAATGTAGCGGTTGTTGAAAAGGTTAAACAACTGTTAATGTAAGATCATCATTCACAACGATGATTATACAGCTTGAACAAGTTGAAATCAAGATAGGTTCTCTACATGCAATTTTGTGTGATTAAGCGCTAAACTTCTTCAAAATTTGTTCCCGAACCTCTTTTATGCAACAGAAAAACTCAGTCTTGCAATTGTACAGGGCATACTCGACACTATCAGAACTGAACCTGGCTTCTTGCAACTTCTGGATGTTCCCAACAGTGAAAATGCCATTGATAGGATCTCGTTTTTAGAGTAGAAATGAGATAAGGCAGAATGTGAAGCGGGGTTGAACACCATTCCAAAAGAAACCTTCTAGAAATGTTTTCGGCAATGGAAGTAATACCGGGCTATATGTGTGAAGACACAAGGTGCCTAATTTGAATTTGATTACGATCTTAATTACGAAAAGTAGATGAAATATTTTTCTGGCCAAAGTTCGGATACTTATTGAACAAACCTTGTACTACAAATAAATGCTCCAACTAACAAAGCTTTTGCTCCTTATTCTTTATACTCACACTTATTCATTTTAAATACAAAATAAAGAAAATATTTATCAAAAGAGCCAAAACATTTAAAATTACTATTTAGCAGCTTACACTTTAAATCAAATTATTAATTTTTATTTAGACTTCTAATGAAAAATAAGTTTTTTCTAATGTTTACATTTTAAAAACAAACATGTCTTTGATACCATTGAAAATATACTGTTATTTATTTTTTAATTTAATTTTATTTTTTACTGAACACTGAACATTCATTATCCAATAGCAGAAAACACCTTTCTTTAAAAAAAAAAACCTATCGGTCTCAGTATATCAAAATCTGGATTACACATTATATTATCCATAGAGCTTTAAATAGAAAAAAAAAATAAAAAACAAGAAATAAAAGGCTGCTTGAAATAGGATTGAAAATTTTTATTTGCTAATTTGAGCACTTTTTGTAGGCTCTTTTTGAAGGGGGATATTTAATCACATTTAAGAAGATCAGGTTTAATCGCATTGCCTAAGTTCTTATAGATTCCTTATTTTATCTTAGCACATATCTTTACTTTCTGATTTTGCAGAAATACATTATTATTTAAGCGGATGTCCTTAATTATAATTTAATTTATTCATTTTAAAGGGCTTTTTTTATGTCTCGCTTTCCTAAAAAATCCTTCAGACTTTCTGTGATGTGTGCATTCCTGGTTAAGAACCCCTGATCTATAATGTATTCAGGTATTTCAGATTTTCAAAAAAATAATTAGTACATTTTCTTTTTAAAAATGTTGTGTACTTTATAAAAATAAAAATTTATTTTTTATAAAAGGCTATACTAATATTTAAGAATTTTTTATGAGAGGCACTAACGAATGATTGCAGTAATTCTTACTTTCAAAAAAGCTAAGACTTCTTTTACAAGAGATTTAGAAGTAAATATATATATATCGTTCAAATTGAAGAAACTCTTTGTCATATGTTTAGAAGTCATTACGTTGTAATTAAATTTTTAGAGATGTAAAAATGTATTTGTAATGTATAAGCTGAAATAATTAACTTTCTATACAAAAAATGCAGGCATATTGTATATTTTACTGTTTCTTTTTTGTATCAAATTTAAAAACTGTTAATGCGTTTATATCGTTCTTCATAAGCTATATTGTTTAAAATATACTATAAGACATTATTTTTTAAACATGTTACATGAAGCAACGACGAATTAAGAAATTCATGAGTAATTTGATTCGTGTTTGTAAAACTAATCACTTAATTTTAATTACTTCAATTTGTAGGTAATTATCCTTCGAAATTTATAACAGTATAAATTTGTGAAAAAAATTCTAAGTTTCTCAGATTTTATGTGCTTTTATATATTTTAAACCAAAATTTTTTCTTAGAAGAATGCTTAAGATTGAGTTTAGTGCTTTCTTTATATCTCAGTAATTTCTGTGTATACATTTATCACTATGAATCAAAAGTTTCAATACCAATTATTTTAATTTTCAATAAAATATCGAGAAACCTATTTATGTAATAAAAAATATAAAAATTTCAGTAAAATGTAAAGCTATAAGCTGTTTGAAATATGCAGGGAAATACGTTTAACGCAAAAACGCTTAAGATGAAATATTGGTTAACACGAAATAATACAACGGTCCCGAAAAACTGCTATGTTATTTCATGGATTTTTCTCTTAATACGAAACGAAAATAGCTTAACACGAAAAGATTTCTTTTTCTGGGAATGAACCAAACACCATTCACGCAGGCGAAAATTAAGAGGGGTGTGAAATGAAAGAGAGATGATTTCACATGTTTCGTAGAAAGGAGGCAAACTTGGCCTTGAAATACTCTCATAATACCCTGTGACACGAGCCAATTTTGTTTATCTAAGCTACTTTCACCCTTCACCCCTACAAACGCCACTCAAAAACATCGAATCTCTAATCAGGTGGCTTTATAATTCGGAGACGAGTACATCGCAGTTTGAGTAAAAATCAGTGAAAAAAATAAACTACATCGAACAATTTGTTGACAGCTTGATGCTAAAAAAGACAATGAAAAGAAAAATATCAGATTATTTTCCTAAAACTTAGTAAATTTTTTTTTCAAAAAACTTGTAAAATTTTATATTAAATTTCATTAAGTTCTTGCGAATATTTTCGTTTCATTGATTTTTATTAAAAACATGCATATATACGAGTACATATCTATATAAATAATGTACTCAAATAAACCTAATTTTGTTGAAAATATATTGTTTAATTTTTAATAACCTTTAACATGAAATTCTTTTAACTCGAAAAAATATCTCAGTCCCTTCAGTTTTGTGTTAAACTATTTTCTCTGTATTTGTTATTTTTATTTGTTTGAATGTATATTAACTTTGACTACCCTCAGTATTCTTCCAAGAACAAATCTTTTAAAGAATAATAGCGGGAAAATTATTATCAATGAAAGTGTAGTGCAACTGAAGACCCTTGTGCAGAGGGGGCCGACGCACTTGAAATATGTCGAGGCTCAAGCATCCTCCAGTTGGTGTGGTGGGGAAGTTAGGAGAGAGGGTGCCAGCTCATGTATCGTCCTTGTTATTGGACCGTTGCTCAGAATTACAAGGTCCGTCACCAATAGCTCTCATACAGCTTTATAGTGCTCACTCACTCACTCGATGAAACTCAAATCAAATCAATTTTACTCACCCAATGAAAATGTTTTTTCTTAGTTTAAATTAGTAATAGCTTGTTGGTGTTTGAAAAATAAGTCCATTTATATTAATAACAACAGAAAATATAAACATAATACAGCAAAACGTTTTTTGAACAAATTTTCAAAATAATTTCAAACATTCCCATGATATTATGTTGGAAATACATCTTGAAAAATTATATTTTTAGCGCAATTATTTAAAATAAAACATTCTGTCTACATGTATGTTCTTGGAATCCCAAAATATTACCCAATAATAGTTATGAAACATTTTTATAAAAATTTGACAAAATCCCAAAATATTATTCAATAATAATTATGAAACATTTTCACGAAAATTTAACCTCTATCATTAAACTGTTCGTTAATTTTTTAAAAGTTTATTTTAACACATTCGCTAAATAAAATAAACGTCTTGATTCGAAAGTTGTACTTAAAATAAGTTTCAGGACTCACTTTTAGAAATTTATTAAACTATTTGAATAAAAAAAGTTAAAATTTTAGTCACAGTTTCTATTCTCATATACTTATATGCATCCGTTTTGAAAGCTGCTTGCCATTAAACTTAAATAAAACTACATTAAGAAGTGTCATGAATATATTGCTACCAAATATTTATAGAAAAAGCATATCAGTATATTTTATACACTTTTTATTCACTATCAATCTATTCAAAACAACAAATAATTTAGTATATATAACTGGGATATAAGTTGTAACCTCTGTTCGTATAGAACCCACTTAGTAAGAGCATTGCAATCAGGAAGTTCTAGAGAACATTTCGAATATTTACTTTAGCTTATGAATCTGCAGACATGATAAGGCCTATGCAGCATAATGCTGTCTTAGGTAAATGTATGAGCTTCTCTAATAGTTACAAGACAGCTGATTTGTGATAAGCTTCTCTTTTAATCTGTCTAGTAATAATTAATATAAATAAAGTAATTTATTTATATATGTAAATATAGTTAATCAGTGTCAGTAATATTAATACATTTTTTTCGTAGGTATTATATATTTAATATTTAAAATAAGGCTTTTTTTTCATAAAATGAAACATTACTTCAAAAAAATTTTTATTTTACATTTTGTTGTCTGATAAGTTATATTAAGTTTAATTCGATTCAGTTTTATAGTTAATGTAAAAATATGATGCATTTGACAGTTTATTCACAAATAAATCATTTGCCCCCCCCCCTCATACTACAATCCAGACTAGAATATTTGTGTGGGTGTCCAACGATCACTTATTTTTAGCTTTTACTGATACATAATAATTACTTCCCTTTTTTCTCAGAAATATGAAAATTTTTCCCTTAGAATAATTTCTCAAAACATATTCGTTCTCGTAAGTGCACTTTTCAAAATTAACAGAATGGCTTCCCAGCAAATACCATGCATATGCCAATAAACAACATTTACAGATATCTTCGCTTTAAAAAATCTAGTTTACTAAAAACAGTAATGATAAAATGTGAAATAAATTGCACCTGTGTTTCACAGTATAAAGTCATAATTTACAATGGATTACGTCATCTTGAAACAATTTTACACAGCAAATAGTTTTCTCTTACTTATCTCACATTTTTTTTAAAAAATTAGTTTTTAAAGGTACTAAAACTTATACTTTGCAACAATTAATGTAATCAAACGTTATTTTTGATTATTTTTTAGACTCAGCCAGATATCTTAATAGAAATACAGTTTTATTTATTTATGCATGTTAAGAAGAAAATTAGTTAGATTAAGTTAGATATAGATACGACTGACGGTTAATATGAATGTGTTTTCAGTTGACATAATTTTTTCCCTAAAAATATGGATAAGATAATAAAGATTTAATTCAAAATATATAATAATCTGGTATGACTGCATAATTACATATAATTTCATATAATAGGTCAACATAAAATTATATTTTGTTTGTGTGTTTGTTCATTAAAATTTAATCGAAAATGTAACACTGTGCTTTCTAACGGAAATAGCTTATTGTAATACTAAAATATGCTATTTCTGGGGTGTCAATTTATTTTTGTCGTATGCTTAATATTTAAGATGCATTTTAAAAAATAAAATTATGTGGCACACCTTTCAAATAAGAAAATTGAATATAATTTTATAAACAAATTTTTTGAAGAAAAATTAAACTTTCCTTTTGTGGCATGAATTGTAACATATTTAATTTTGTTTCCAACTCTAGAACGTTGATATGGGTGAAAAATTAACAAATGCATAAATTCCAAATTTGGCAATTTTTTTAAAGAAAAGACTTACGGCAAGAAAAATTAAAACGTTAATTCTTATAAGCAAAAATAAAAATTACTGACCATGGAAATCGAAATTAGGAAAACAAAATAAACGTATAATCAAAGCAGAAAAAATTTCAGAAAGAAAACAAGGGGCAAACCATACAAAATATTAAATAGGAAAGAAACTGAAATATATTCAAATCAAATAATAATTATCATATAATCTTATAAATTAAGAATAAGTTTCAGATGGATGATATATTACTAAAAGTGTGAAAAAATACTGTTAAATTTTCGTAACTTTTGATATTTTTAGAATATTTATTTGGCATAAAAATTCAATTCCTGTGAGAAAACAGTTTTCATGAATATTTATTTTTGATGTTTCCTTTGTTCAACAACCTAAGAAATATTTTTATAAATTGGTTACAGATAATCAAAAAATTACATTTTTCATCAGATTCTGAAAAAAACTAAGCTCTGTAATTTCTAAGATTATACTTCTGCAATTTTTCAACATAAATGCAATATTGTTTTGCCCTTTTTTCAAAGTTGATACTCAAGTTCAGTGTGCTCATCTAATTCAATATAAATTACTTAGGAAGGTCTACCTTAATATTTTTTCGATGTGTAGTTTCATATTAAGTTGTCTTCGTGCTTCCAATTAATCTCTAGGGAAATCTGTTTTATGGATTGTTTGTGTGATTTATTTGAGAACCTCACCTTGTAAAAAAACCGTGATATATATGCTAATTAAGATAGCTCTTTAAAGAGATCAAGGCCCAGTGTCCGGGTCGTGGCATGTCGCGCTTCCACACCACAGGTTCAGGGATCTATCCTCGGGCTGGGCAAGGTCGACTCAGCCTTTTCTCCCTTCAGTGGGTCGATAAAGGAAAACCAAGCTTACTTGGGGACTAAACACTGGGGGTTTCACTTCAGGCTGACCACCTGATCGGGACATCTGCTCATGCACCTTAACGCCCAATGGTCACGTATACTGAGATGGGCTTTGTAGGCTTTGGCCTTCATGGGCTGTTGTGCCACTGAGTTTAGTTTATTTAAAGAGATCTGAAGTGGAAAAGAAGAGAATGTGTTTAGACTGTAACTGTAAGATGTGTTTGTGCTGTTGTAAGTGTAAATATTGGCACATAAAGATTATTCACATTATTTGAACTAGAGAGTGATGATATTAGTACGGAGTGATATTAGATTTACTTTGGAGTTGAAATCTGTGCGGCTGTAATTTGAATCATCTTCTAAAATTTAAGTGAAATTTTTATTATTAATTATTTGGATCAGAGACTCACGTCACTCATATTTAATATTTATCATAAAGAATTTGTTATTTGATAAACTAAAATTTGTTGAGTTTTATAATGGCTCTGAGTTCTTCTCCTGATCACATTAGTATGAAATCCAGTTCATTTAAAACTTAGCCATTTAAAATATTTATCTTCTGCTTAAAACATCGAAATAAGTTGGAAATTTTGTTTTTTACGCTTCCGGAACAGTCAGAATAAAGAGCTTTCCTTAAAACCTTATAAGAGTTTTTTTTTAATTGTAGGAATTCGAAGTTGCAAAATATTTCCTTTCCTAAAAATATTTAAAGTAACAAATAAAAACTTCATGTATAATTGATTAAAGTAAAATGCAAGCTTTGATGAATATTACTTGAGTTTGAGTTGAATTTATATCTTGAAATGCGGATACTTATTAGTTTGATTTGATAATGCATGATGCTAAAATTATTTCCAATATATAAGATAAAAAGCAATAACGAAACTTTTGACAAAAATGCTTCATTATTTAATTCATAACGTCTTTTTCATATTTTAACAAACGTAGTTGAAAATTTAAATAAAAAAGCCTAGATAGAAGACTATTATAAATCAAAAAGCAGGATAAAAACATGAGAAGATATTGGATAGGAGGCCAAATATAACATATAGAACTCCTAAGATATAATTAGACTAAATGTGGATGACAAAAAATGTTTTAAATTAGCTTCTTACAAACTACAATATTTCAAACCATAATTATAAATTGAAATATTTTTGAGAAAAATGGTGTTATAAAAATTATTTTAAATATTAGTAGATACAGTGATTAATTATGTTTCTAATTTTAGGAAACACTACATACAAATAAAAATACAAAAAAAATACAAATCGTTAAAATAAGCAACTGTGGTTGCTAAATATTCAATTCCATTGGAACTTGTTTATTTTCTTTCATCTGTTAAATCGCTACATTTTTGTATTTACCATAAGCTGAGACTGCCTTTTAACTTTCTTCTCAATCTGAGAGATAATATGAAAAGGAATAACTAATCATTTATTTTTAAAAAAATATTTCTATAATGAAAATATATCAGTCATTATAAAAGCGAATTTCATTTGGAATGCATCGAAAATAGACTTAAGGTAAATTCATAGCTCTACGAATTCTTAATTAGAGAACTAGCAATTTCTTTTCATTCTTTCAAACTAATTATCATTACATTTATTTCAAGCTTAATTTTATACCTCTCAATCAGAAAGCTGAGCATATTGTAATTAAATAAAAATGAAATGTGTTTGTGTTAATCCTTTTATCTAAGTTTTGGTTTCTCAGATTTTTTTAATTAAATAAAGTATATAAAAAAGGGACAGACTTCTTTGAAGTATATCGTTATCATAATGCACATACTGTTTTTATAGGTGGTGTTTACACTTAATAAAACACGTAGATGAGAAAGCTCTGAAACGTAATTTTATGCTAAAGATAAAAAATCTCTTGGTGTATGGGGGTGTGATTCAAGTCCCATCTGTTTGTACGCCACTGCCTTTGACCTGTACTGTCTTGCATATTCTTCGACATTATTATAATTATATCAATTTAATATATTTAATATATATATAGTTTTTAATAATATCTATTAGAGGGATTCAAATTTTTTGAACATTAAAGATAAAAAAAAGTCATACATTTGTTGGAAATTTAAAAAAGATGGACATTGCAGTATTATAAACAATGCTGATTAAGGACCACTTTTAATTTTGTATGACTGTGGAGTTCAATCAGTTTTATGGTTAACTAACCCTTTCCTTTGCTGTTTATAATATTGAGAGAAATCCTCGTGAAAATAATGGATAGTAGTTGTAAATTCATAATAAGAAAATGATTATTTATCTTATTGTTGTGTTACGTAAGTGAAGTGAATTTTTTTTTAGCTCACTATTTTAGTTGTTTTATTGAAGTGAATTTATTCAACATATTTATTTAGCTTATAAACATTAAAATGATGCCAAAGACTTGGAACTTAAACACTATTAATTTATGATTGGATATAAAATTATGAAATGTTAAGTAAATTCTTTCAATAAATATTAAGATAAAATTGAAAATATGGAATAAGGAAAAAAAGAATTATAATTTCAAATAAAAAAAATCATGCGTTGTTTTTGTAAATAGATGCATAAATAAGTAACTTTCAAGTTCTTGCTTAATGCAAATGCGAGTGGTGAGTTTATAAGCTCTATTTTCTGAGTTCAGTGTTATTTTTTTATGCATTAAAAAAAGTAGATTTCAATACTCATTTCTCTTGGTGAATGAAATTTTCTAAAATCCTTTTCTTATAAAAGCAATTACTTAAAAAAAAAATTTTTTTTACTTTTTTGTTTATTCAAAATATTATAATTCTATGTTTATTGCATTAACATTTTTATTATAGTAATTTTTTATTTTTCAACTCTAAAATTGTATTAACGATTATTTTGGGCTGTTTCAGCTAGGTTGCTTATGTTGTAATATATTGAGAGCAGTGGAAATTTACTGGAGTTGAAAATTTGTCTTGGTTTCATTAAAGAATCAATAAAACAGAGGACTATTATAGTTTAAGTGAAAATAAGCCTGACTCCCCCCCCCCCTATTATGGTTATGGATTAATCAACAAGAGAACCTTAGGGAGATCCCTTCATTTACGAGCATGTTCTAATTTACAAAGTTCATGCAAATAATTCTCAAACTACAAACCAACATTAATTTAATCGGTTAGTTTTGTTGTATTTTAAATGCTTTTTCATGCTCATCTTAACATTATATAAAAAATAATTACGAACTACGTGATTGGTAATTTTCTTTATATTTTTTTGTATGTGAAATAAAAACTATGATTCAAAAACTTTTATAGAAAGAACTTGTAGTATTTTTCATAGTTTTTTATTATAAAGTTTGAAAAATTAAATAAAACATCAACTTTATGACGAGGACCAGTGGCTGAATGGTAGTTCATTCCGCTTCCACATCACAGATGCGAGGTTCAAACCTCGGGCTGGGCAAAGTCGACTCATTCATCCTTTCAGTGGGTTGATGAATGAGTACTAAGCTTGCTTGGAAACTTAAC
Source organism: Trichonephila clavata (assembly GCA_019973975.1). Classification (NCBI taxonomy): domain Eukaryota; kingdom Metazoa; phylum Arthropoda; class Arachnida; order Araneae; family Nephilidae; genus Trichonephila; species Trichonephila clavata. The sequence continues at coordinate 43,836 of BMAO01014008.1, forward strand.
TCTGGGGGTGTCGCGTCAAACTGACCACCTGACCGGAACATTTTCTCATGCTCCTCAGGGCGCAAGGTCACGTATATTGAGACGGGCACAATAAGCTTTGGCCCTCATGGGCTATTGCGTCATCGAGTTAAGTTAGTTTTAAACTTCATAACATTGATAAAAGGAATTTATAGTTCTTCAAAAATTTTCTACAGGACTGAATTACGAAGAAAAGCAACTTTAACTATTTAGTATTAATACTTAGATTAATATTTCTCAGAATATAGATATTAAAATTTAGATACTTTTTGCATTGAAAGTTACAGCCCTTGGATAGCTTTATAGTGCGACGTTAATATACTCTCTCAATCACTATCTCATTGAAGATTTGTTTTTTATAGTATGCTAAGGTAAAAGGGTTAAGAAAGTTTAATTTTTTGAGTATAAAAATCTTACTTAAAAAAGAAGTATATTTTTTTAAATCGGCACTAGTAGAAAACTTGCACGTGTGATTATTTTGTAATTAAACATATTTGTTAGAATGCTATCTTTAATTTTAAATTGGTATTACAAAGATGACTCTCCTTTAACCGTAATCAATTTTAATGCTGTTATTTAAAGATCTAAAAATTTTCTCTTATTTTAAAATTGCACAAAATTTTGAATAAATAGTATTACTGATATTTTAAATCAATCGGTACTTTTAATAAACCTCTAAGTTGAGTAAATAAATTTAAATCATAATGCATTGATTAGTTAGAAGTATTCTATCCTTATTCTAAATATACATTTCCCTTTGAGTTGTTTTACTCACACTTTTAAGATAATACATTAAAAAATTACGAAGCACATACATACTAGAATAGAATCACACATTCATGCAGAATACAACAGAGAAAAATGTTTCATCCTTTTTTTTCCAGAGCAATGTTTCTTAAATAAACTACTACCATAAACAAACCTTTAAACTCAAGCTCTATACCTTGAAAATGCTCATTTGTATGCATAAGTTGAAGAGTTTTGGCCTGTTTTAAAAGGCTTTAAAAAGACACGAACCATTTTTATCACTGAGTAAATCGTTGCAGCTCTGCCGGGAAGAAAAATATCATTTTCAGGGGCTTTTATGTTGTTCAAACTTCCGTATGTAGAAAAACAATAAATGTACATAAAGTTAAAAAAAAATCACGAATATTCTTTAGAACGTTTGTGAGATAAATCACGAATCTCTTAAAAAATAATATGATATAAAAAATAAAGCAGCTTAATTAAAGTGTAGCTTTAGCTGATGAAAAGTTTCATAAAACCTAGTGCTTAGAAAAAAAGTGCCAGTATGTGTTAGAGAATTTTTAATCGAAAGTTAGTTAAAAATGCGATGTGTGCATTTTTATGTTGATTTTTTTTAAGTTGATTTTTAAACTTTGATTTCCAATAACATGAATCGAAAGAGCAATACGATGCAAAGTTTGCTCGTCAAAGAAGTTTTATCTGTTTCATCCTTAATTTAGTCTAAAGGACACTAACGTAATTTATCACATTCCTTCACCCAACAAAAAAATGTGATAAAAGTATCGGTTTACATAAAAAAAACACATCAAAACATGTAAATAGACATGAAAACTTGTCGAAAAATACGACGTCTTTGTGTACCTCGAATAAATCTAACTATATTTATCATATCATTGTTATGAAACTAGACCATCCCAGAAAATAAGCTATTCCGAATAAAAAATGAAGGATCCCAAAACAGATTAAAGAAACACTGAAGGCGGTTCTCTCCCCCACAATAACGTCACCACATATCCAATCATCCTATTGGTTGAGAGAGCAGAGCGTGCGAACCAATCGCATGGCTAAAGCGACCGGATAAAATACTTTTCTGGAGCAGTTTTCGAAGCACAGATTCACTTGCGAGAGCTTCTCTGGCTGGGTTTCTGACGTCTACCTGCGAAGTTTCAACTGTTCTGAAGAGTCACCTGTCATCAAAGAAATTCAGGTGTCCTGTCTGGAGGAGTGAGTACCAGGGAGATTTATTTCTGATTCTTCCTTTAATTAATTAGAATAGTTAGTGGAGTTGTTTATATATTTTATAATTATTCGATGTTTATCTTATATTTTCTTCAAATATATATATGACCTTGTAAGTGCGAATAACATATGTATGAGCTTATAAGAGTGTTGTACAAAAATTATAAAATATTAAGGTTTATATCATTTCTTGTTTTGTTATTAATATCACACAAAACAATGTTCTAAATGTTATGCACATTTTAAATTTAAATAATTTATATTTTAGACATTTAAAATTTCTGTAATTGAATATTACAGATGTTAATGAGTTATATCACATGTATTAGTTAAAATAATTTAAAATATGATATTTCCATCTCTAAGGAATACACAAAATAATAAAGCACAATATACTTACTTATAGTATATATACTCAGTGTTCTTTTATGATAAAATTTTTTTAATTATTTATGAATTTATGTTTCTATTAATTTTGTATCTTGTATAACTTCAATTTAAAACAAAACTAATTAATATTTTCATAAATTTTATACCACATTTAAGATTAAGACTCATATTAAAACTTAATGGTTTACTTAATGAGAATAATCAATAAAATGATTACTCGATATATATATTTGATCTTATTTATAGAATAATATAGTTTCAAATTATCACTGATTATTAATATATAAAACAACATTTACTTTGTTTCCAATATTATTTTGCATTCAAGAAATTATTGAACTTGAATATATATGGAAATGTTCGTTCAACATAATAATAAAACTCACGATTCAGAAATTATTTATTTAAAATACTAAATTCCTTTTTTTTGTTGAAGATTTGTTTACTGAAATTCATTATGCAATATGCTAAGGTGTGGAAATGTTGGAGCGTTTTTCGCTCAAAATAACGTACTTTTCCTGCAAAACACATCAATGATTTAATAGAAATGTATTCAAAAATTTTATTTCACTTTTAACTGTTTAAATAAAAAATAAAATACCTTATAATAAAATGGAGTATTAATTTCAATAATGAATAAATCAATTGTACGGAATTGTGTGTCTTCTGTCATCCATCTTGCAATCAATCGCAGACATTTTATGCACTGCATTTAATATTTAATCGTATTGAAATAATATTAAAGGAAAACTCTATCAAAAAAATTATTATTGTCATTATGTGTGCATTTATTATTGTGTACAAACTTGAACTTGTGTTAACTTTATTTTTCTTTTCATTATGTTTATTTTAAAATGTAATAAATTAATAATATCCCTTCTTGTTATTCAAAAACTTTGTAATGATATGACTTATTTATTTTTTAATAATATAAATATCTTAAACGAATCTTTTTAATAATATCTATGTTTACCGATGAATAAGGATTGAAACAATTAAGCGAATCACCTACTCAAAAAGATAATCAATATACTGCTTTTCAGAATATGAATTTCTCATTATAAAACATACAAGAAATTTTATTAAAAATATGTAAACTTGGTCCATATAAAATATTGAAATAAATATAATGTGTAAATTTTCTGTTGCTTGAATTTTCAATTTATGCTTTCATTAATATTTTTTCTGTATTTGAGTTTTTTAAATTTGTTTATTCACTGAACCAGTAAAATTGTAGGATAAGATATACCTGTATTATAAAGTTTAAAATTTAAATACAGAAGTTATTCTTGAATATTTTGTAAAAATTACTACATTTATAATTTTCTGTGCCTCACACACTTCATACAAATTAAAGGTGTGTGTTCTGCAGCAAAAAAATTGTAAGCGTTTATAATTTTGTAAAATATAAAAGAACTTGTAACCTGTAATTAAGTGGCTGCTCACAATTAAAAAAATTATTTAAAAAATTCACTCATAAATTGATTTTAACTACGTAATCACGCACAAAACTTAAATATTTTAACAAATCTTCAGTTATTCTGACCTTTTTTATCTGATTCATTTATAAATTGTTACTTAGATGCATTTATTGATTGACTAAATATTAGACATTAAGAAATATACGAAAAATCAGATTTCAATTGATAATACAATAAAAATACACATTTCATTATTATATCCTTATGTTTAATTTTAGCTTGCGTAAATTACATTTAATATCATTATTTATTTATATTAATTGAAATAAATAAAACTATGATATGCAATATTTCTTACAGAATTTAAATGCCTGGTATAATCACTGTCTGCTTAGCTAATAGCAAACGCGAGGTGGAGATTAATAAAAATTTTGAGGCATTGATTTTTCTGCCAGACTTTTAGTAATAATTTCTAATATTCTACAATGTCTGTTTAAGCTTATTTTTACATGTAACATTTAGCCAATCTCAATTTTAAAAAAAGAATATATTTTCTTACGCGAGAGCGAGAAACTGATTTTTTTAAAAAACAATTTCCGCGTTGAATTATATTTCAGTAAAAATTCTTCAAGGATTGTCACACACAGTTTTAATATTCTGAGTTCCTGAAGTACACAATTTTGCTTTATTTTTCTTTTGTCCAATGTATATTTGTATAACCAAGAGAAATAATAAAGTAGATGATGGATGAAAAAAAAATGTTCTTTTTCTTTTAACATAAATGAAAAATGAGTTTTCGAAAATAATAACAGAAGAAAATCTAAAATACCAAAAAGTGACAAATTATAATAATACTTTTTTCTAAAAACAGACAACAAGAAGTACAATGTGCTTTAGTGAAACCATTTAATTCATATATTCATATAAAAGAACCTCTTTTAGTTGATTCCCTAAAGACTGCGAAAGGCAACTAACATACAAAGGTAATCGGCATACGGAATTCCGTTTTCTGCACATTCAAACAAGTCCTTATTCTCTTGTTTTGTTTTAAAGATTGTTCGAAAACACATGAATAATTTAATACTTTGTAAATTAATGCGTACGATCCCTTTTTTTTTAAAAAAAAATCATATTCAATTAAATATTTTCCTAAGATGTTATTATTTTTTAAAGGGAAAAAAATCACTATCTTGCTTTATATCCAAGTCTGACAAAACTACTTAATATATATGGATATTTTATTATATACTAGATGGTATATCCATTCATGGTTTGGTTGAATTGAAAATTTAAACAACACAGATTAAAGGATAAAGAAGTTTTTAATGATTTAATTTTACATGAATTGCAAATGAAACAAAAAAGGCTTTTTTAAACTTAAGCTGAACAAAAAATCATATTTGTTATATTTTAAGTTTGTAAGTCTAATAGCTGATAAAAATGATTTCTTTATTCATAACACCCACGTAACGTTTTTGAAAACACCTTCCTAAGGTAATCTCTGCTCATCAAAAGTAACATATTGTTACAAGTTTTGTGTAATGAATGCTTAAAATAGTGTAAATAATTTATATCTGGATATATAAAACTTTAATATTATTTTCTGTTGTATTTATTATATGTTAAAATTGTAATATTCGCAAGCAACGCCGTACCTTACATTATAGTGGCGATTCAATGGAAACATAGCGAAATGTTGGCGATAGAGTCAAGTTGGCATCCTTTCTGGCGACCATTTTGGCAACTTGGTGATTGATTGAACAGTGCAAAAGTTGATATGCTGTAGCGCCCCCTGGTGGGGAGCTGAAACAAAGAAGATAGCACAAAAACCTTCTCCACAAAAAATACATAAGCATGCCAATTTTCATAGTGATCGGTTGAACGGTGTTGGAGGGAAGCGAGGCCATATATACAAGCATCCATTTATATATATAATACATACTTCCCTATTTGAATCAAATATTGTTCACTATTTCATTGGTTTTAATTTTGTTTTCATGGAACCTTAATTTTTTTTCTAAAATAAGAGTAGCCTATGTTACTCCTTATAATATCAGCTATCGGCTAGTGAAAGTCCCGCTAAAATCGGTCCAGCCGTTTCAGAGATTGGCCGAAACAAACAGACAGAAAGAAAGACAAAAATTTTGAATTTTTTTTTATATATAAGTACCGTATATTCTTTCAAATGCATTCAGTAATAATCTATTAATTTGAAATTACAAACAGACACTTCAGTTTTATTCATTTGTATAGTAGATACATGCACAAAAAATGTCTTTAATACATAATACGATAACAGCATATAATGTATTTGTGTGTGTGTGTGTGTAATTTTTTAAGGTTTTTTTTCATCTTTTTAATAGTTTATATTGTAAATATTTATGATTTGAGCATCGTTTCTTGTCGAAAAGTTTTTTAAATTGTTATAAATAATAGAATATTAAGCGTAATACGACATACAACGAAATTAAAAAGTGGGGAAGGAGAAATCAATATATTAATCATTATTAAGCGAACTCCATGTAATCGATAAGCTGTTATAAAATGGACTCAATTAATCAACTTGCATACGTTAATTTAATAATAAACATTAGTATAACTATATAATTTTCAAAATACACTTTACAATTGATCTATAAAGGGAGGTTAATTTTCCACGGAATATATTGTAAACATATTGGAACTGCAAAAACCAGCTTATCTTAGGGATATAGTCAGTTCGCTGGTTTTACTGTATTTTACGTACTACCATCCAAAAATTAAACTAGTGCTACTAGTAAATAAGCTAACATTCAATTAATGCTTAGAGCGTAATGTATATTAAATATCCTGTAATTCGACCATACCGCATAGTCTTTCCGTTTATAGTTTATCAATAGTACCAATTGAATCATATTTTTATTTAATCATATTCATCACATTACAAGTATTGAGTAAGTGTTTAATAACGTCGCACTATATGAAGTAACATGGTGGCTATTGGCGACGGACCTCATAATAACGAACCACGTTCAAGCGACGAGTACGACACTTTGAGCTGGCACCTTACTCTCCTAACTTTCATAGTTTGCCAATATGAGGACTTCAAGGTTTCGTGCATCATACCCTCTACACACAGGCCTGTACACGGCATGTCTTCTGTAGTACAAGGACTCGAACTCATGACACGAGTTCACGAGTTCGTGACCATGACTATTTGGTCTCCCATTACAGTTATTAAAACACAAAGAGAGACTCGAGCACTAAGCAGTCAATGTTACTTATCTTTATTTGACAGAAAGTGATAAATTACTCAATCGTTTGATTCAAACGGGGCCTGGCATGCATATTTAAAGAAATTAAAAAGCAAAGCATACAAATAAATCAGAATAACTGATAAGATTGATACGATTATAATAGGGATGAATGAAACGAAATAAAATAGAACGATATACTGGTAAAAAATAAAATTTGTGAGTAATAAGCATAGAATTCTTTACTTTGATATATCTCTTTCCATTACTGATATCCAATTATACTGATATCCAATTGATCATTTTTTTAAAAAAAAATTAATCCTTTTATTTTTCCTTTTTTTTATTACAAATTAAAAATACGATATATTTAGATCGTCTGGAGTTTTCTGGAAATTAATTTCAAACATACGATGTAATAAAATATTTTAGGATATAAGTTTCTCAAAAGGCGAAGTGGAGTAAAATACAACATCAAATCCTTCTTTCTCTTAAATATTTTACGAAACATATTAACTGTTTTTACCTAAGATTTATCTTTCTAATAAGATATTTAACAAGCTTTAGTTTCATCTTTGTCACTGATGCAAGCTAAGGTTGATCTCATTTGCGTTAATGTAGATGATGGTATACAAATCCAAATAACAATAGCATAAACAATATTATAAACAACTCACTTTTCATTTTGTATCTGATACGGATGATTTTTGAGATGTGCATTTTCACTCACTTTACCAAAATTTCCATATCTCTAGAGAATAAAACTGATTTGCTATTCAGAGAAGATTTTCGCCCCTTGATTTCCATTTCAATTATAGAGAAATGAATAAACTTAGCATATTCAAGAAAGTAAAAAGAGCGAGAGGAAAGCATTAGGGTGGAGGTTTCTTTCGTCAGTACAAAATGGACAAGGAAAAGAACGCGTGCTGTGTAACAGGTTTAAATTGAATTAAGGAGCAAGACACAAATTTAAACTAAGTTGTAGTTTTATTGAAACAAAATTACATCCAACTAAATATGCTTGAAAATATTTAGCGCATTATATACAGTCGTACGTCAATTTAAAGAAGTCGCTAAATCCCGAAAAAAAGTTCCTCGTATGGAAAATGTGTTCCATATAGGTTCAGCTTTCAATATACCTTATAAAACACATAAAACAAATTTTAAATTCATAAACACTATATATTGAAAAGTAGTTATTCACACATTTTTGTAAATTAATATATATTTATTTTATATATCTTACACATCAAAAAATAGAAAGAAAAAAAACTGCAAGGAAAACAAAAAATTATTTAAGAATATACTGTATTTTCAACATTATGAAAATAATTTTGTATTAAAATTAATGAACTTTGACTTAAAGCTGCCAGTGATTTTAAACCTACATTATTTTATTCACATTTATTTCACATGCATCCTTAAAATTTAATTACTCATAAAATCTGTTAATTTTGTTTGAGTTTTTATTGTTTGAAAAATGTTTTGTTTCCTAATATGCCTCACATCATTACAATGCACCAAAAATCCCTTCAGGCGTATTTTTCCTTGACTTTCTTAAATTTTTCTAGCCATCGAATTGGTCATATCCCTATGCCTTCGCAAATTGATGAGCTTTCTTAATTACGAAAGGTCATACATCAAAACATTTTTATTTCGCATTGGGTGTATCCACTTTAAATCTGCTTCGTTGACATATTCATAGACACGAGTTCTTAAACTTTTTGAACAAGAATTCGATGAATTATAATTTTGTAACTTATCTCAATTTTTTATAATCATTGATAAACCGTTTGGATGAATACCAAATTTTAAAGCAAAATCCTTTTTCTTTACGCCTTTATCCATTTCCTGAAGAATAAAATTTTTCGTGTTTGATGCTCAAGCAACTACATTTTGACATTCTCGAGCTACAAGAAGCGAAGTTACCAATACGACTGATCAACACTACTAATGAACTGAGACGCGGGAGACGGGGACAAAAGACAAAACCAGCGAGAGTAGAAGGAGATAGTGAAGATGTTTAAAATGAACTGGACAAAGGGGGTTAAAGGTTGCATTTCTTGGATGAAATGCCCAGAATTCTATTGCTGACGGCGAGTTAAGCACCTAATAAAACCAGTTCAAGATTTTTAACTATCATAAAATGTGTTAATAGTAAGAATAACTTGAAATATCCAGAAATACTGTAAAAATAAGGAGAAAAAACTGAATCACAAGAAAGAAAGTTCGTTATACAGAAAATGCACTTCGCTATTAGGAGGTTATTTTACAAAGAAAATCATGAAATGTTCTGGGTTCCAGGTAAAAGTTCGCTATATAGAATAATTTGTAATATAGAGGTTCGTAATATGGAGGTTTGACTGTAATTCTTCTTTATCTCTGGATATAATTCAGTACATTATCTGAGTTTCTGAAGATAATTTCAGTGCTTATCATACATATATACTATTCCCATAAAAAATTGAACATATCATCAAAACTTTACGGAAAAAATTGGAGTACAAATCAACCATTAAATTAAATTATATACATGATTAATCTCTTAGTTACTATTATGTTGAAAATTTAGTTGATAAAATATTGATTGGGGGTATATCTTTTTATTAACTCTTTAGAAAAAGAAGTATCTAAGAAGTATGCAAAGTTAATATTTGAAAAATTTTCCAGTATTTACATAAAAGTTTTTGAGCAACACCCTTCTTTTTTCATTTCTTCCTTTCTTGAAACAATTTGACAGTGTATTTTTCTTTCTAAATATAGTTATTCATCAAAATTCTCGTATTCGAAAATTTAAAAATAAAACAACTAAAAATAGTATATTTTTTGCTTCTACTTCCTAATAATCACTCCATATATGGAGAAAAAAAATTCGTGATTCTGTAATAAATTTATCATGCACTATCACAACAATGACAACGTTCAAGACAACTCACCAAAATGGCAAACCCGATTTCACATGTGTCGTACGCGCTGAATTGGCAACCATATGCTTTGGTTCATATAATGTGGTCAATATGTTTACGATACTACATTATTGCAAACTCTCTCGTAGAAAAATATCGCAACAATTGCCAGGACTGGAATCGTTCCGTGAGAAAAAAGGCGTTCTCTTTTCGAAGACTTATTAACAATAAATGGAGCTAAATACTCGACTTTCCAGGAACCTTCATGTTTATCAAAATCTGAGGATTTTATCAATAAAATGTGGGACAATGCAGCTTCAGTGATGAATTGAACTGAAAGGGAGTGCCAAGAAAAAAATTTTGAAAAAAACAACCAAAAAATAGAACTACATAATGCATGTAAGTTACAGTATTTTAATTTGAGTAATTAATAGGAACAGTTGTATAATTTATGCAATGGGGGTTGGTCCACCATTAGGTGTACAAGGGGTACCCTCCCCCTTAGTATTATATAATAAATATTATGTAAGCAAAATTAGAAATGTGTGTTTGCAGGAAAATATTACTAAATATGGAAAATGAAGTACTGCGGGGGCTGATATAAGCTTCAGAGTTTCAATTATTTAGGTATTTAAAATCGAAATTTTTTTATCTGATATAGAAAATAATGATAAAGGACTGCTAAAGTAAATTCAATAAAAGAACAGTAAATTATATAGTTGATTTATTGAGGGGAAAAAACTATTATTTTCATCAGACTTCTAAATATACGTTTTAAATGAATGCAAAGGGATAAAAAAAAATGTTCGCAAGACCTACCAATGCATCTTTATTCTCAGGTATAATTTATTAAACAATTGTTTATTTTTCTTTTTTCCCATAAAAGTTTATTCAGTTATTTTTTGGCATACTCTGTAATTCTGTTGAAATAATTCTGAAAAATTTTGTTGTCTATACGTATTGCTAGAAATGTATAAATTTAAGTATACAAACCGAAACTAACAAAAATTACATAAATGTATAACACTAAAAAGTCAGGCTCCTTCAAAATACATTAAAGCATACACAGTGTAGATCAGTAAGCAAATAATATTATGTATTAACATCCTTTATTAGTGAAACCAAGTTATTCAAATAAATTTACTGTTAAATAATTATTTCATTATAACTAAAATAAAAACTTACATCTTTATATGTATATAATATATATTACTAATATATATTAATATATACTAATATATATTACTACTATATATTAATATATACTAATATAATATTACTAAGATATATTAATATATACTAATATAATTTTATTAATAGTTATTTGAATAATGAAATTCCAAATAGTAAGGATTAAATTCCTTGGAACATTAGTAGTTTATTATTGAAAATTTATTATTTTTCCTAGATAGATATAGTTACCTCCATATATAAATTTTAGATAAAATTACTTATATATTCTCTTCATTTTATTTTACCTGTAGTATTTTTTTAAAATTTAAATAAATTTATAATCCTAGTCCCTCAAATATTGGTAGTATTTATACACACTATTTGATTATTTTATTTCTATATTTTTTCACATTTTTTCTAAGTGTGCTTCAATTCAGTCATTCCCATGCTTTGAATTTTTATTTGGGTCCAGAAACTGGCAATAACTTGTTTATTGTACTCAGATTTAGCTCAGGCTATGCGTTTTTGAATGCAAATTTCAGGTAAGTTACCTTTTTCTTGTAATGGATTTAGATATTCTATCCATTATTTTCAACTAGGTTTGGTCAGCTAAAAAACTTGTTCAACCCCACTTTTATATAAATTATTTTACATAAAAGAGAGCTATCCTAAGTCACAGCAATGTTCCATATAGCATATATAAATTTAAATATAGCCGACTGGGTGGTGTAGTTGGTTTGTCGCTTGTCTTCTGCACCCAAGGTTGCGCGTTCGATCCCGGCCCAAGTCGGCGGATTTTCATGATATAGAAAATCGACAGCGGTCACGTCGTATGATTATACGGAATGTAAAAGATGCCTAGAGTATCTTTGGGTTTTTGGGTGCTTTAGGCAAAATTAAATCCTAATGCAGGTTCTCATCGTCAGAGCTCGGGTGCCTCCCTCTGTGGAGGAAACTGGGTGTCAAAATTACCTGCGGGAAATGTTTCCGCCTATAGGGTACCGCACTAAAAAGAGATACCAGCTCCCGGAGAATGTACTAGGTCTGCAAAGGTAAAACACCAATCCGCAGCCCATTAGAGATAATATATATATGTAATGACTTCATCTAGTATTCTTTAAATTATATTTTTAATTCTTTGGTACGAGATTAATAGGATAATCTTAATCGTAATCTAATTGCACATTTGCAACCAATCACGACCTTCACCGCCTCTATAAAAACTCAGAGCGCTGGATGCTTTCTCTCTTGGTTCCTTGTCTGCTCTCCAACAGCATGCATTTGTGTCTGCTGCTTCTGCTGTGCTTGTTTTCGTGCATATTCGTTAATTATTCTAAATAAGCTTGAATATCATATATTTGTGAACCTGAATAAAAGATTAAAACCAAAAAGATGTAGTTATCTGCATCAACGAACCCTAATCGACAAATCTACATACGAAATTTCAACAAGAAATCGTATACAAGAAATCATACAAGAAATACATATATATATACTAGTATGTATCTTATACTAATATATTCACCACATTGTTACTATGAAAAAAACATGTTTTTGTAAAACCATAGAAATTTATTTTAAACTAAAACATTTAACGTGAAAGTATGTTGCAAAAGGAATAATGGGAATGTTAAACGCCCCTAAACTACATAAAAAGAAAGTTAAATAGTTCTGCAATACAGAATGACTTATCTTATCTCAAACATATAAACGCTTACAAAAAGTTTCGAATTACTGAAAATTCTGAATTTTTATCAGATTTCTTTTCAGCTATTTTTCGGAATTTTGTAAAATTTCTGCACAAATAAATTAAAAATATCTGTTTAATGGGCTTGAAATAGTAACAAAAGCTTATCTTAATACTTTGTTTGCGTTTGTAAATTTGCTTATAAAACTTAGCCAATGTCTGAGATAAAACCTCTTACTATTATGCTTTAACTTGTAAAAAATTACTTTTAGCGTTACATTTTGAATGGGTGTTACCAATTTATTAAAAATTACATTTCCTTTTCTAAATGTGTATACATAAACAGATATTTTATATAGTAGTTATTGAACTACCAGGTGCTCCTTTTGACTTCTGTAAATATAAAGAATTACTATATTTAAATTTAGTTTTATAATTTGCTTTTATGTATATTTATCAAATTGTTATAATTAAATATTAGTACTTAATTTTGCATAGTGTTTTTATAACTATGAATTTAATAAATAAGAAATAAGTACAAATAACTGAAACACTTAAATATTTTTACTCTAGAAAACCTCATAAAATTAAAGTAAATTTCTTTTATCAAGTATTTATTTGAATTAAATTGTTCTAAGTGTAAAAATTATTAAATGAAGTATAGAAATTTTTGAAAAGCATGAAATAATTGTAATTAATTCAGTAATGCTTAATTTTTCGTAACGATTATGTAAAATTAATTAAGAATTCAATAAATAAGAAAGAAATATATATACGATATATATATATATATATATATATACAAACAATAATCACATATTACATTGACATAAATCTAACAAACAAAAGAGATAAATAGAGAAATGTTACAAGACAGTATTAGTCGAGAATAAGAGAGCAAAATAAGATAAGATATTTGTAGCATAATAGCACACTGTAAGGCTTAAGAGCTACGGTTGTAGGGTTAAACATAGCTTTAAGACCAGACAATTTTACCCTAAGTTTGCCTCTGCTACTGAGCTGTAAAGAAAAGAATATGTGTGTTTTTTACAATCTGCGTATAATCTTCATTAATTAAATGTGTTTTAATTATTATATAGGAATGCTTTTTGAAAACTTTTTATCAGTTAAATAGGATTTTGAGCCTCACAAACTGTACTTCTTAAATCTATTTAAACTTGAAAAGATGAAAGTATTACAAAAGAAAGAGAACATATTTCATTTTTAAGTACATTCCGCAAAACAGCAGCAGAATCTTCCATCAGATATCTCTTCTTAAGCATAAAAGAAATTTCAATATAAAAAATAAAAGATATATGTATAAATTTCAATAAATAAATTACAGCAGTAAGCTTATATAGATATACATAGTTAAAAAACTCTGATAAATATATTATACGCATCAGTTTTTTTTTTCATTGCTACCCATGTTTTCGAATCGATAGTTTTAAAGTAAGTTGTTTAATAAGAATTGATATAATATCTTTTAAAAACACAGATATTTAATAATTTAATGTGTTAATAGATTTAAAAAATTTTAAATCTATTTATATGTGAGGTATTAAACATTTTCGTATAAACTTATCTATGCATTGAATGTGAACTTATTTGCAATGTTCTAAAATTATGCTTGAAAAGTTCCTGTGATCGGAAGGAAAATTTAAATCACAAACTATTCATATAACCGATATTACAGAAGAAAATATTAAATCTTTGACAAAGAAGCATCTAAATGTTCTGTATTTAAAAAAATTTCTTTTGATTATTTTCGTATACATTAAGTACCAAATAGGTTCATCTTTCAACTGATATAATACATAAACTAGATATATAGAGAGTTAAACTTCCTCCTTACTGATTTCAAACTATTTGGGAAGATTATTTATGTTTTTAACATTACTAAAAGTACCTACCGCATTTATTTTGATAGAAAATTTGCCCATTAAAATAGGCATCGAAGTAACTTTCAAATAAATTTTTACTTTCTAGAAAAGCAAACAAAATATCTCTCTATTCCTCCTTTTTTCAGTTATCCCATCTATTTATGAATGAATGCGTTTCACATTTAGTACTGTTAAACTAAATTCAATACAAAATAAAACCTGGAAAAGTTTCAAGAATAGAGAAGCTTAACTATAATAAAGAATTCGAAACATACTTCTCAAACAATCCTAATTTATAAAGAAAGATCCCAAGATCAGATAATTCCCAAAGATCAGAATAGTTTCATTTCTGTCTCTTCCTTCCTCTCTCAAATCCTGACTTCTTTGAAACATTATATAGTTTTTAGCATTTTAAAAACTTTAATTCAAAACTTCAGCTTTCAGACTGAAAAAAATGTTTTCGAAGTAACTTTAAATTGCAGAACTGCTTCGAGAATTTTTTTTTGTTGCTATACATGTATGAGAAGAAATATAAAAAGAGGTATATAAATTATATATATGTATGAAAAAAATAGCTGGAGGTAAATTATGTAGTAAAATACTAAATATTTTTAAAAATTGAACCTAACATAATATGTGTCAAGACCGAGTAATTTTTCTTAGGAACGTCATCAGACTCTTTGAGGCCCTGGCCCAGAGAGGTCTTTCGAGGCCCTGGGCCAATAGGAAAAGTAGGCCTGACCTAAGATCTTTAAAAGTAAACAGTATATAGCATGCATTGTCAAATACTCGTTCAAACGGTAATTTGAAACAAATAAATGTGCATGGCTCACAATCTCAAAAACCTAGGCACAAACTGGCTTTATCGATGGTCACATATCGACTAAATGAGTTGAATGATTGTTTATGGTATTAGGCTTAGGCCAGTAGCACACAAAAAAAATTTTCAAGGGGGTAGGGGTGGGGGGAGTACAGGGTCAAAAGTCCACCATTCTCGTATCCTAACTCAATACGCTGCCAAATATATTCGTTTGGTTTTGTCGATTTTGGGAACAAAAAAACAGAAAAAGTAAATTATTGAATTAATAATTAGAATTAATAAATAAAATAAAGTGGTAATAAAACAAATACTTAATTAAATATTACGTACTATATACATAGGATTATCATCAATCGAAAAAAAATCAAGGGCCAAGGGGGAGGTTCCGAACTTATGGACTCCCGCTGGCCTAGACTTAGACTCGACAACGGTCATCACATTATAATACATTCTTACCACTTTTGCCAGTTGGCATGCAGTTTGAAGTACCCTGTTTTTCGGAAAATATGTATGGGAATAATATTTGGCCATTAAAATTATCCGGATCGTGATCTTATTAAGACAGAGTCGAGAACGAAACGAGGCCCCCTTCGAGGGCGAGGCCCTGGGCCCGGGCCTAGTTGACCCATGCCTTAAGAAGTCTTTGATTTTTCTTATTAAGCCTAACTCCATTTCAAATTCATATAAAATCATTACTGCAATAAAATATAACGAAATTTATAGTTTATAATCATTCCAAAATCCATTCGTTCCAAATTCAAACCATACCCGTATGATCACGGTCCTAAAAAAAGGAAAATTTTACACATGATACCATGGCTCTGAAGTGATCATGGTCCTGAATTTATAAAGTTTCCTGAAGTAATGGTCCTGAAGGAAAAAGTGTATAAGAAAAATTAGTTACTATAAGATTATTAATTGGTTATTGGTCATTCCAAAATAACTCTGATACAAATATACAAATATTCTTTCAAACAATATATATATATATTTATTTCTGTATAGTAGCATGTATTAGAGAAATACGTATGACACATAAAGTTGAATTTTAATTGACATAATCATATCGATTTCTTAGAACGTATATTTTATAAATCAATCATTTAATTGAGTTTTTAAAAAATAGGAAAGAATTATTGTTGACTCTTTATTTAATTAATTACTAAACAATTGAAATTTAATCTAGGCATGTTTTAACTTCTTAAAAAGAAAAGTTCGATTTTCCTCAACTCTGTAGTTAATACAATGCTAACTTTTAAATTCTGTAAATAAAAAATTTATATATCTTGGTCTTGTTAACAGCCAAAATAGAAAGAAAATGAAAAAATTTAAAAGAAAGAAGTAACATTAATACTTTAGAAATTTTGGTAAAATTATTTTTTTACTTCAAAAGAAGTTCTTTAAGCTGTTTCTTACTTTTATTAAAGAATTTCTTTAATGTAAAGACTTTGGGGGAACATTATATATTTTATCTTACTTGATTCAGATAATCCACACTCTCTATTGTAGCCTATGAGATTAATACCTCTCTCTCTCTCACACACACACACACACATATATATATATATATATATATAATCTGGATTTCTTATTTAAAAGCACGATCACTGTTACTCATTATAACTCCACATTAGAGTTTGTATTGCTTTTATGAAGATATTGAATTTATTAATAGAAAGGATTTTAAGACCATTGAAAAAAATAAATAGCAAATTCAAACAAAGGAATTTATGTGGATAGACCAAGCAAAATACATTAAATTTTGTGATTCTTTTTTTTTTTAAAAAGCAATTTATCTGTATTAAACTAAATTTCAATTAGGTTTCTTTTTTCCCTTTTGATCTCTGCACTTTTTACATTTAATCTCAATACGTTTAGTTCTCTCTTTTTTACTTCTAATATTTCCTTGAAATTCTAAATTTCTCTTTTTGGCACGGGAGGATATATTCCTCTTTTATCTGTCTTGTTTTGTGTTTAGATTAAATCATGATTCTTCTTGATGACAAAAACTTAAAAGCCAAATACATTTTGATGATCATTAATAGTGTTCTGCACTTTTTAAAAATAAGGTTCTACTTCAATAAGAGTTATGTGGTGATTGCAGTCTCTCAAGCACTTATAAAAGAATTTATTCCCAAAATTTCTTTCATGTGTATTCACTTAATGATAAAATTGAACCATGTGACTGCAAAATGTATTTCTTAAAAATTAATATACGTTTAGCCGAAACTATTATTTGAGGCTAATTGTGACCTATTCTTAATATTTTTATTTGTATAAATATTATGTATTAAGTAGTTTTAGTAATCAATATCCTATCATTAGTCAAGGCCCAGTAAATTAGCATCCATTTTTACAAGCAACATTCCGTGGCTTACTATCCCACAAAAAGAGAAATAAATGGCAAGTTATCATGTGACTTTCACAATTTTAATGATTTATCATAAAGCCCTTCCTTGACCTTCATCAAAATTTAAATGTTAAAGAATTCGCCAGTATGCATTAAAACACGTATCTTAGAATTCTCGAGTATCCGAAACAAATTTTGAGTGTAATATTGTGCTATATTTTATTCAAAAGGGGCATATCAGTATAACACGAAATTACAGTTATGCGTCAATGAAATTCACAGGCCAAAAGTATTGAAATTTCTGACTAGAAACTCGTGCACCTTCCTTCTAATTGAATTATTTCGGGTTCTACTATTAAATATTAAATTTCGGACGAAGTTAGTAGTAACATGGTTAAACTTGAAGTTTGCTATTATATATGAGAGTACGTTATCGACGTGCCAAGGTAAGAGCCTTAGGACACCCGTCATTATGAGCAACAATTTCACATTACTTCGTTGCTTACATTCTAAGCATTTTCATTCATGTTGTATAATGATATAGAATTTCTGAGCAGTCTCTTATGAAAACTATAATTTCTCATTCATTTTATAACACACACAAGCCAATTTCTTCTTATAAATATACGCTTTTTAATATTATTTAATAAATTACATTTTTAATTATTCACTATACTGTTAGTTGCGATTTATAAATATCTAATAATACTTACATTATTCTATTAGGTGCCTTTTATTAAACTACAGATATAATAAGAATAAATAATATAAAAAATTAATATTTTCCTGAAAAATGCAACAAAATAAATTTGCATAATAATTTATTTCTAAAATTCCATTAAAAACTAGGCATTTTTTTAAAAATGTGTATACGTTTTTCAAGCTTATTATATATATATATATATATATATATATATATATATATATATATATATATATATATATCCTGTGATTTTTATTACTTTATTGCACATGTATCTCTATATTTAAGATCACTGTAGAAAATTAAGAAAACAAATGGAAGTATAATTTTAGAAACATTTCTATATTTGAAATGTAAAATATGTAAAAGTTTAAGAATGTATGTAATTACCTCCAACGCATTTTAAAGGTTAAAAATTTAACATTTTCTAAAGCTTTGTAAAATTGTGCATATTATCAGAAATGGTTCGGTTTTTGAAAAAATTTAATCTTTTATTAGTGCTTTTATGTAAAAATATATAAATCTAATATGTTGATCTAAAGCAATAAAACATTGGAATAACTTATTTTCCTGATTTCTTCCCATTATTTAGAGATATGAATAACCCACTGATAGAGTGAAATAAGTTTAAAGCAAAACTATAGTTATTTCTTCTAAATGTCTATAAATTATTTTTATTACCACTTGTAATTACAGAAGTTATTTCTAATTATTTTACTAGGCGCTGATAATTCTTTTTAGATTTTGATTTTTTTTATTTCATAAAAATAAATTATTTTAAAGTTTAATTAAAGTGTTAATAAATTAATAGTAAAAATTATTCTTTTAAAAAAGTTTAACATATAATTAAAGTATTTGTGAAAAATGTTATCAATTTAAGAAGCTTAATGAAAACTACCAATGGAATAATACATATTTAGAGGCTATTTAGCATTATCATGTTCTTCATTTTCATGAATTAGTAATGATAATGGTTATTTTTTTTTCTCTTAGTATACTTGAAATTCACATAATATGCTTTTATACTGTGCTAAATAATATTTTATTTTAGTCTTAAAAAATACATGCGCAGCCTTTTTTGCAGTCTTTCTAAATCAAAGCAAATTCCATATTTTGAAATCAAAGAATATTTTAAAATATTTATTTGAAGATATTAAATAGTTATTTACAAACAAGCGAAAGCAACTAACGGATTTGCTTAAAGACAAACGATGTGAATAAATAGAAATGTTTTGGCTAGAGCCATGTCTTAGCTTACAATTTATAATGAATTTACTTCCCTTCTTCCCTGTGACCCGGCTAGAGGTGTGGGAGGAACTAAATGATCAGATGACATGATGAACTTCAATTATTTTATTTATCACTATATTCAACTCAGACACAAACAACGCTTAAATAAGATAAATTTAATCAGTAATAGAATGGGAGTGAGACGAGATTACGTTGGGGAGAATATATTCAATCATGCAGCTCTACCTTTAAGATAACTTTATACACAGCTTACGTATTTAATGACCGCACTATTAGTTTTTCTTTATAAACATCGGCTTGATTTAAGATCACAGTACCTGAACTCTTGTAGTCTTCTATTTATTACACGTTGACTTTAACACCTCTCCAATAGTTAAACTAAACGCTTTCTTAATATTCCAACTTCTGGCTTCCTACACTGTTTACGTATGCGTTTCACTGCCGATTTACTTCCCTTCCAATCTATTCACAATTCACTATCTCCCAAACTCGCGAATAAAGAATATATATATTAAACTTAATTTGCACTATCACGCTTTCTGACATTCGGAGAAGGATGGTTGAAAAATGCTGGGTCAAAAGAATTCCCCAGAGGTTAATCGAAGGACGTGTATAGATCCGTCACAAATTAAGAAAATTTTTAAAAAAATATCGAAAATACTACTACTTATTCTAATTAATGGATTTCATATTTCGATAATTACAAATCAAGCATTTTGTTTCTGTTAAGATTTGATAACTAAATAATCAACTAAGAATAAATATTCTCAATTTAATATTGATATAAAAAACATGACCACATTTTTAGGAGAGTTTACATACGATTGATGTAGCAAAGATTTTATACGGCTGAGTCAAAATAAAATATTGTTGCAAAGCTAGTATCATGAAATATGTAAACGGTAAAAATTCAAAATGACAGTTAGACAGGTTTTGAATCCTTTCTTTTCGAGAAAAATAATGAAACAACTCCAGCCTCAGTATAGTCAAAAATATTTTATCGACAAAACATCAGATCTTGTATGCAGGAACTGACAGCTATAACAGTTGATCAGTCTGGCAATAATCTCGTGGTTGTCTTAAAACTATTATATTATAATTTCCTTCTCAAAAATATATTATCTGAAATATTAATATTAAGACTATTACTCTAGACTCTAAAGTTTAAAAATTCTTGCTGGAATGTCAACATAAGTTTGAGAATTATGTATTAAATTCAAAAAACCATATATTTGTGATAAGAAGTAGAGATAGGGAAATATCAAAATTTAGGAATTCAAAAAGAGATGTTTCACTATCCATAAACATAACAGACGGAGGATTTCTTTGTGAAGCCAGAACCAATTTTGTGGCCAGTCTTCTTTCTTCTTTCAGTTTATAGTACAGAGAAAACCCCGAAAGATTGCAATGCATATATCTTCTGAATCCATTATTTATTGTGAAAAGACACTTACCCCTATATAAGTATACATTACACACACATACATCATATATATATATATATATTAACACGTTCCTGCAAATACGCAGGTAATGATGGAATTCTACTTTTTTAATATGCTTAGAGACAATTGACAGGCCCAGTGGCCGAGTGGTATCGTATCGCGCTTCCATACCACAGGTTCGAGATTCTATCCTCAGGCTGGGCAAGATCAACTTAGTCTTTCATCCCTTCTGTGGGTCAATAAATGAGAAACAAGCTTGCTTGGGGACTAAACACTGGTAGTTTCGCTTAAGGCTGACCACCTGTTCGAGACATCTGCTCATGCAGATGGTCCCAAGCGCCCAATGGTCACGTATACTGAGGTGGGCACAGTAGGCCAAGGCCCTCACAGGCTGCTGCACCATTAAGTTTAGTTTAGAGACAATTGAGTAAATTTTCAACTATGTAATAAACTTTCATTACAATGAGTAAGAATTCTAGTTTTAAGAATTAAAAATAATTAAGCTGATGAGCACAAAATTTTGATTATGATGAGAAGAAATTCATGTAATAAAAACCCCTATGAAATAAAAAGATTTAATGCAAAGAAAAAGTTTGCTGATTATATTTTACTTCACACACATAAAACAAGAGCAATGTTTACTTGGGCCATTAAGAGATCAAAGTTTGACTTTTGTTTCTCTGTAAAAATGAGGAACTAATAAAAACGTTATGAGCTATTTTATAGAAATACAAGTAGATCTAATTTATTAAATTCCTAGTATGCTTAAAATCATACGAATTCATATCTTTCATTTCATCCAGTAATAAAATAATTTGTGTGTATTGCAATTTATCTTTAAAATAACTTTAAAATTTAGATATTATAGAAAATGCTTAAAGGCTTAGAAAGAGGACTAACTACTAGACAAGGTATTGAAAAAAATAATCTTTTGAAATAAAGATAAATAGTATTTTTTCCATGTGTTGACATCCTTTTTCGATATTAACTCAAAATTCCATTTCTTTTATCTTTGGAGGATTTTTGATGCTTCAGATTCGCTAAATCCGTTAATAACAAAAGCCGATGCTTTTGTGTTGCATTCACATAACTGTTAAAATCAATTGAGAAGAAACCAAAGTAGACATGTAGGCGAACGAAAAGAAATCATTCGTCATCGCTGTAAAAACAATCAACTGCTTAAATGTCAGCAAATTCGATTTGACATAAGATGAAACATTGAATTGATCTCCGTGGATAAAGTTATATGTGCTGTTTTCACCCTTGATCGAAGTTTGAATTCAAGGTGTTTTAAATAAATATATATATATTGTGTGTTGTATATAGATATTTACATTTCTGAGACAAATGTGTTTCTTAAAAAAATAGTTCATTTATTACATTTTATGCTTACAGAAATCTGAAATGCACCACTATATGCTTTCTTCTCAGTGGTTCAATTTAATAACATTTGCCTTTGTGTCCATCCATGTATATTACAAGCCTGCATGTACATTCAAATGATTTTGATATTTCTATGCTGTTTGAAAAATAAGAAAAAGACAAAAAGATTAGGAGAAACAAGTTTAAAAATGAAACATATAGCTTTTGTTTCTTTTTCAAAAGCATTGAAAAATATCTGCATCAGAAAAAATTACAAGGATACAGATTTTGTTTCTACATTAAGATGAATTGTCAAGAAAAATAAATCTATTCTATCTCTCATGAATTTCGTACGTCACATCAGTAATTCTACTTTTCTAAAAAAGAATAGCAAACATGATGGCGTTTATTCTTAAAATAAAATATTTCTTTTGGAAGCTGGATAATGCATTTCCTTCAAAAAAAGAAATAAATCATCATTTTCTATACATGCGGTCTTTTTCATCTTTAATGAGTTTGCATTTCTTGTTTTTGTTAAACTAATTCAAATATTTGCACATTTCATTTTGGAAATCGTCAACATTACTGAGCTTAATTCTTATAGTATTACATACCTTTAACAAAATAAAAATTTAAGAGCTTTTCAAACTCCAAGAAATATTCTTAAATACTTAGCAATTAAATTGAATGTACTTGAGCTAAATTTATTTCCACTAAAATTGTTTTTCCTCTGCAATTAAATTCCAATAAATAATATTATAAATAATAATGTAAAAGTAAAATTTTTAATATGTGTGAGAAATTGTTTATTTTATAATAAAATTAAATTAATCTTAGTATACAGAAGAACATAATACATCAAATTTCTAAAAATATTTCAGTTTATGAAAAAATACTCATATAACACTTATTTTTTACCATTTGCTCACGATAATTATAATAATATTAATTAACACCATCCTCGTATTTCTAATAAAAGCAGTTAGATCAGAATTTTTGTACATTAGTATCCTTACTTATCGTACAATTGGAATGTTTTTCAAACATCTCTATTCCATGTTAGAGATATTTATTGAATTTTCTATGAATAATATGCACAAAATGCACTATTTATGAAGAAAAACATGCCATAAAACAGAAGAAATTAACAAAAGGAGTAACAGCTCTTGAACATTTAAAGTTAAATCTTTTGAGATTCTTAAATATTCCTTGTTTCTGTAATCATTTTTCAAGTGAAAGTCTACGTAGATCAATAACTATTTTATTAGCAAATGAAGAAACATTTCATAGGAAAATAAAATTAACCAAAACAATTAAAATCAGCAAATGTCATGCTATTTTGAAATTAATATATTTTTTTAAAAATATTTTTTTCATCATTCATTATAGAGTTTAATAGCTATTTATTTCAGTAAAAAAGTTTTCCTGCACATACAATTTGACAACATAACTTAGAGTTTTCTTTTAGCTTAGAATTTTCTAACTTAAAAATAAATTATGTAAAAGATAATCCTTATAGAAAAATATTCATTTGTTTTTATAAAATGTTTAAAATGCATTTCATTGGTGAAACGTTTTATGTTCTTTTTCGAAAAAAGCTGTTTTAAGTACATTAGTTAATTTAAATGTAATAGAACTGAATGAAAAATAAGAAAATTATTAAATAAATAAGAAATAATACTGATGAATGACAATTTAAATGATACTATTCTTTGTTTCGAAAATAGTACCGAAAACGAAGACAATTTTTAAAGTATTTAGAATTCCATAATATTTTGTCAAATAACATTTTTAGAACTCTTTTTTTGATGTAAATTCATATATCGATTTATAAAAGCCCTATTTTAATCCCTTTTGCCCAATATATTTGCATGTAAATTCAAAAATATATAACAAAATCTGGCATAATTTTTCCAATGCTATTCAAAATGTAGAGCTATAAATAATATATCTATAAATCACATAAGGGAATTATTTATATAATGTTTCTACTGTTATTTAATTCTGAAAATAAAAAGTAATTCCATTTGTACGCTGTCAAAAAATACTTAGAAAAATAATCTATATGTGTAGGTATTCAAACTCCAATAATTTTAACTATATTATAAAAATAAATAAATGAAATTGTATAATGTTTCCTTTTATGTCAAATAATTTCTGAGGGGAAAAAATATCACTGTTTACTAGAGTGCGTAACTATATACAGGCCGTACATAAAAATATTTTCATAATGAAATTTAACCTAAACACTGTCTAGAGCTTATAACAGTACTTGATACACCACAAGTAAACGTTCTTTTATTTGACAACTCGTTCTAGAAATTTTTATTGAATACAACAGTGATTTCATTTAACAGTACAAAACTTTAGTGACGAATCTTATCTTGAAAATCTAAAAATCCACTGACTGTATCAAAAGTCGTAATTATATTTACTTGTTATCAAGTATGAGTATGTTTTAGAAATTAAAGAATTATAATTAAAAGTCTCTCTCTCACACACACACAGACAGACAAAAATAAAAATTGAATTAATTTATACTTTTATAAGTGAAATTGAAATACCATATTTATTAGATTATAATTATTATTCAAAATTAATTCTTTCGATATTTAAGCGAAAAGGGAAAGAATAATGGAAAAAGTTATATTCTTAGTTACATCATTTATAAATACTGTGTTCAAAAATGCCTTAGCATCCAATTTGTTGTATCTACTCTAAACGAAGAGAAAAATAAAGACCTGAAAAATAAATTGTTTACTATTCACACTTGACACGTAGCCAAGAAACATTTCCACAAAATATAAAAAATGTGCATATTTATATGGACAAAAATTTCAACCATTATTATTATTACTGTTATTTTTCAAAAAGTAATTGTTTTTATTATTATGTTCATTTTCGTTTTTGAACTTCTTGTTGGTCACCAAATATACAAGAAGGTTCATGCAAAAGTAAGTTAAGCACATTCATAATGCAAATTGTTTTATCATTAATAAAAGGAAAAACTCTTTAAAATCAAAGAAATAAATAACAAATGAAAATATAAAATAAAAATATGTGTAATCTTAGGAGAATAGGAAAAAAAGAGAAACCCTAAAAACAGGAAAGCTGGAATGAATAATTTTAATAATAGAGTGAGTGGGTGTTTATTAAAGTCGCACTTTGAAGCTACACCAGGGTTATTGATGACGTCATCGTAATTTTTTAACTTCTCTCTCGATCAAGGGAGATTTTAATTCAAGCAATCAAGTGAGATGGGGGTACCCCACTAACTAAACTTCAATTCCAACGTGCTATAACGTAAGAACTTGAATTCACGACAGATTTAACGTGCCTCATTCTTAATTTTTGTTTTATAAAAAAAAATTATTATGTGTATTTCAAAGTTTAAAATGTGTTATTTATGTAATTATTTTGTATTGTATTAAAGGCTTATTATCCTGTCTGCACCACAAATTTAACTGATGAATATATATGTTACCGTTAAAGTGTATAATTCAGTTACTTCATAGAACAACTGGGTATTTAATGAAATAACTAGGCAAGTCAGTTAAAGTATATAATAAATGAAAAATTTCATATTTCACTTATTTACTTTAGGAAATATCTAGGAATTCTATGAAATAACTAAGACTAGACCGTTAAAGTAAAATATAAACAATTTAAAAGATATGTAATAAATTAATTGAGCATTAATAGCTAAAATCTCTCAAAATATACATTTTATTCCTTTTGCGGATGAATAATTGGTCAATAATTAGGGAAAGCAGATTATATAATTTATTATGTCTCATATTGCAAACATTACTTAAACTGAAAGGGGAAAAAAATAAGTTGCAAAAATAGATTATATTTAAATATTATCAACAAATATACATGCTGGGAAGAAAAGCTGTTGCTTCATAAAAACATCGTGTAAACTTTTTCAAACAAAAATGTAAGAGACTATTAATTTAAATTTTATGTGAGATACCTTTATTTTACTTTTCATTATTTATTAAAGCAAGGGTTGCTGTGATGACACTTAGGATTGCACTGCTTATTATTTTTGAAACAAGCACACTTCTTTTAACAATTACACATTTTTTTACACGAGTATTTTTTAAATCCTTATCCAGTACCGCAACTTTGAGCTGTTGCTACAGATCGAAGCGTAGTGTCAATATTTGGAACTTCTTCAATTGAAATTAATTCTCGCTGACATAAAAAGAACAGATATCTAGAGTAAAATTGTTTTATTCGGCCATCTATAGTTCCTAATCGAAAAAATCCCTCCCAAAGCAGCAAAAACCGGTTCAAAAAACTTTCGAGCGCCGTATTTCTTAATTTAATGATCAAGCAATCGTTATTCTATAGAATACCTAGTTATATAAATCGTAGAACTCAATAATTTTATATGCTTTAACTGACTTTTCCAGTTATTTCATGAAACACCCATATATTCTATGAAATAACGGATTTTACACTTTAACGGTAACATATATATATATATATATATATATATATATATACATACTGATTAGCACAATAAATTAAAATAACTGAAATACGATTATTTCATTTTTATAATTTTATAAAATGTTGCTCTGATGTAATATTTTATTTCCTTTTGATATAATCAAGAAATACCACATCTGAAAAGAAAACTTTCGGTAACAATTTCAAATACGATAAAGGATAACAAATGTCAATATATAATTACATGTTTCAAAATAAAATTACTATTAACACTGGATACAAATTTACATAATTAAAAGTTTTATTTATTTAAAGATACATCGTAATTTTAATGCAAGAAAATCGTAAATTCAGGGTAAAAATAAAGCACAAAATAGAGCAATTAGTTATACTACATACTTTTAAAATTATTAGAAAATTCTTCATTTTCTAAAACGCAAATGAAATTTTTAAGAAAGGGAATTTTTAAAAACCCCTTTTTTTCAGCGTGAATGGGATTTTTGAAATGTTATTCCTTCGAAATTATTATTCTAGAAATATAAACGTTTACATATAAGATTTTAAAAGTATTATTTATTTCTTTTGAATAATGTTTCGAAATTCGTTAATTTTCCACATAATTTCTACAAACAGTAACAAACTTTCACAAACTTAATTTGCATTCCACCAAAATTTCAGATTATATGAATAGAAATCTTTCTATAAAAATTATTAAGTTTTATTAACTTATTTTTTTATCCAAAGTTAATTTAGTTTTTTAATACACATTTATTTTACAAAACAACAGTCTTATTTTCTTGAAGGAATTTCTTCGAAGTGAATGTTTAAATGACATGCGTTTACCTTGAAGAAAAATTTTAAAATTATTGCAGAGTTTGAGTTTTCTTCTACGAAATCAAGTTACGCAAGGTTACTTGAAAGTATATAAAAATAAAGAAATTTTAATGCAAAACATTATAATATTTTAAAATACATAATAAAGTAGAAGAAGTAAAACAAATAAAATTATTTCAAATATATAAATAAAAATACTATACTACATTGGATAAAATTGATAAAACTAATTCAAACGAAAAAATGAAAAACCAATTAAAAGTAATATTTTTAAAAAATCAGCTTAAGTCAAATAAGTAATGTTATAAAAATAATAAAAATAGAAATAAAAACAATGGTTTTAAAAACAAATAATGTTTATAGAAATAAAAAAATAATAAATAGACCGTAATAAATAATGAATATTGTTCTATTAATTAATTTTTGTTAGAATTTTTATACTTTTATTTCTTAATTTCTTAAACTTCATCTTCTAACTAGTGTTTTTTTATAACTTTAGCAATATTGTATTATTTATTTGATTTACGTGCATATTTGACAAAAAAAAATATAAATTCTCATTTCCTATTTAAGTATTTTTTCATGCATGATCTTTAATATATTGATATAAAATTCTAAAAATAGAAATATATCCAGTTTCTTCGCCTTTGACAATTCTCTCTATCCTGTTTTCCTATCATTAATATTTTCACTGAATAAAAATATTTAGTTCAAGGCTTCTATATTATTATACAACATAAAAATTGTTTCCACAAAAACATTTATAAAGAATCCGGGGGAGAAAGTATGAGAAGATGAAATTCAAAAGTGAAGTTGCTTTGAAAAAATAATACAGAAAATATTCACCTATTGAAATAATAAAAAGCTTCACTTTTTTCTTCCAAAATCATACAAAGTCAACAAACTAAATATTTTGAACTGTTCCAAGAACTGATAATTTCTATTCACGGGTAACTGATAGAAGAGATACATATACCCTAAAGAGATTTTGAAACAAATAGAAAATTTGAAATATTATCTTACAAAAATCGAAACATATGTAAAAATTTAAGAGCCCTCAGGTCATTTTTTTCCCACTAAAAGACTTTTTGTGTGAATTTCAATAAACACCAAAATAGGAAAGTGCATTTGTGCTAAAAACACTTCAGCACACAAAGAATATACACAAAGGAAAGCAAAAGCTTTTGATTTCTCAACAGCTTTACCCTAACGAAACAAAAGTTTACAAAAAGTATTTTCATTTCTCAAAAAAGCAAATAGGATAGAAGTAAGATAATAATAATCCATGTATTATTGACAAACAAAAGGGAAGGATGCAATACCATAGAGAAAATAGGATTAAGTGCTACTGAAATAATGACTACGTCTCTTTTATGTTTTTCTTTTATTTCTTATTTCATGTTATTGAATATTTGTGTAATAAAGATTTTTATACAGAGAAGAAAATTTTTTGAAGATGACTGAAATGAAGAAAAATATCTTAAGGTTTTTTTGCTTTTAATGAAATATAAAATCTAGAATGTTGTTATTTTAATTATTCAAAAAATTCAGTTATCTTTTAACACATGTGAACCTGTACATTCTTGCAATACCGTTTAATAAGTTGTATAGGCCTTTCATTTGAGGCAACATATTTCTTATTTTTTATGAATGCATTTTATTTCTATAAGGTTAAGACTACAAAAATGCGTGCGTAGTGGCATAAAAAGATAGCTTACAATAATAAACATTTCAAATTCAACCCATAATCTGTTACTTAATTAGTTGCTTTTTTAAAAGAAATTAAAATCACAATCGTTACAAATATAATCCTCCAATTATGAAAAGAGCGTTCTGGGTCAAATCCTAGTTTCAACTTTTTTCCAAAAAAAAAAGAAAGAAAGAAAGAAAGAAAAAGAAATGAAAAACAGCAAAATAAAGAATTTTTTTTTAATTTATCCTTTAAGTTCTATATAAAATTTCAGGTAGTGCAAAATTTCTTTAAAAAATCTGTTTCTAATAATTAAATTCCTTAGTTAAAATATCAATAGATTGCTATCAGAAGTTAAAACACCTCAATCAATGACATTATTACATAATAAAGCATTGCATTGTATAATAAACTGAAATTTTTCAATTTTATATAAATGTAAGCAGAAAATAATCAAAATTAAACAGACTGAAATAAAAGTGCCAAAAAATTTCTGAAAATATTTAGTACAAAACAATATATTTTTAATATTATGTAGGATATTCCTTACAAATGAAATACAACAGATAAATAAGAGAAATATTATTTGACTAGAGTCAGACAAAATTCTTAAGGCTCTTTTATCTATATTCACTAATTGGGAACGTACATATATGTCTTATAATAAAACACATATCTGGAATTTTCAATTCAATCTATTTTTTACTTTCACTTTCTTTCAAAGAAACTAGTAAAAGAAAAAGTTCTGTGAATCTGAATATTTTTCGTTCTTTAATAAATAACTCACAGACCTTACACAAAAATCAAAATGTCTAAAATAACCAGCTGAAATATAATAAGATTTTTCTTCATCCATGAAGGTATATCTTACCTACATCAAAAGTTAGAAATATGTCTGATAAAAATTTGCTTTGATTATTTTTGGTTATATGCATTTTGAAATCAGCAATTCTTTTTCACAAACAAAAGGTAAGATTTTCTTCTTTGATTTATTTTAAATGACAGAAAATCAATACACATAAACACAACGTGCCTAAAGTGATAAAGATAAAATACCAAATTTTTTTAACGTACATTCTTTGAGATTAACATCAAAACTCTGTCCTTTCTTTGAGTTGCTATGTATGATTTATTTGGTATGGTTTGAAAATTTCTTCAAAGAATTATAATTTAAACAGGCACATTTGTAAGATGTATTACATGCATTCTTAATACATTATCAGGTGTATATTCTACGCAAGAATGCAGAAAGTTGATATTTTCTGAGAATAAATAAATGTTTTATGTATTGATTATTAAATACTTTTATTTTTATATAAAATACGCCAACTAGAAATTAAATTTCTTTAATTTTTTCTTTTTTATTCCTTTTTTCAGTATTATTTTTAAATGTGATTCAAATGTATTATTCTATAACGTTTGATATAAGAAATAGCGCTTGCACAAAAATTTCTTAAAATTTTTGGCCCGGGGTTTTATTTATATTTTATCTTATTTCTTATATTGTTAGTTAAAGTGATATCCCTAAAAATGTTGAGGGGATAAGTTTTGAAATAAAATAAGAAAAGATTTTTGTCACATTGGTGTGGTAAGTAATATTTTAATATGTAAATAATAAAAATTTAAATTTTAACGTGTATTAGTTAAAACTCTAAAAAAGTACAAATTCTTATAAAAGTTTTAGCTCTAACCTACCAATGCATTTCTATACAAACTTCTTGCTAATATGATTAAAACTTTTATGCTATAATAGCCTTGTCAACTTTTAAAAATGAATCATTTACTATTATAAATCATAAGTAATTACAAGTATTCAAAGTAAGTTATGCATATATGCAAAGATAATTTTAATTTCCTTATTTCTAATTCGGCATTTTATAATTGTGCTAAAAAGATCACAGTTGTTTTAAATATAAATAAAATGAACATATTCTTATTTTTCTAAATGCCGTTTGTTTTAACTCGATTCATTAGAAAATCTACGATTAGGTGATTGCACGAAATTAAAGCACTAAAATACCAAAAAACTGCACTTTTAATGCAATGAACAACTGAAATTTCCACTTATAGTTAATCCGAGAACAATTGCGAACTAAATTTATTCCCACACATTTGGAGAAAAGTACAGATAAAAACTTACTAGGGACAATTCAAAAGAATAAAAAGGTTTTTTTTCATCCAGCCAACCACAAATTACAGCTTAGCTTAAGGTGAACTCTTGAGTTTTTTTAGTACGTGTCAATTAAAAATTTCGGGGGAATAACGTATTTCTAATTGAATGATTGCACAAATTCACTGAAATAAAAAAAAGACCTCTTCACTTTACATTTTTCATTTCCGATGAGAATAGTCGCTTTAATTAAAAACTGAATTTATTTTATGCCGTTTAATTTTTATCGAATCATTCATGAAGAACCAAATCTAATTTAATTTAAAATACGTTAAAAAGTCAAATGAAAATAGTACAAGTATGGAGTAAGTAATTAAATAAATATGTACTACTACTGTACGGAATTTTGTGTATCATTTTTCTTCCTTTAAGGGGTCTCAGAGATGTTGACTTTCTCTAGAGAGCTGAAAATATAAACAATATTCAAATATATATAAATCTTTGAAATTAAAATTAAATAATTCGAATCTTTTATGCATTATTTATATAGGAATGGGATTTCAGAAAAGTGTAAAGTTTTAAAATATAATCATAATTTTAAAAATTATAAGCATATGAAACTAAGAAATATTTCTGTAAGAAATATTAATTAAGTTTTAGGTTGCGCATGCTGTTATCTAAAATAGTAGCTTTAATTACTACCAATAAGTTGATTTTTAAAGTAAAATATATCCTTATTACACTGTAGCATTTTTAAATAAATAGAATAATAAATTATATTTTTAAATAAGTATAAAAAATTACATTTTCAAATTTTTTTTTAAATTTCAGTATTTTTCAAATATTTTGAAATACAAAAGATATATTATTCTTAAATTAGTAGGGTTTAAAGAGTATTACGCATTTTATAATTCTATAAAGTTTCATACATCAAAGTTTACTATTTTAGAAAATAGCGTGCGCAACGCAAAAATTACTTAATATTTATTACAAAATTATTTCTTATTTGCATTTGCTTATAATTTTTAAAATTATGATTATATTTCAAACATTTTTTTGAAACCATAATCCTTTGCAAATAATGTGTAAAAGATTCGAATTATTTAATTTAAATTTAAAAGAAGTATACATGTTTGAAAATTGTTTATATTTTCACCCCTCGAGACAAAGTTAACACTCTGAGACCCCTTAAATGTATAAAATATCTGTCCATAAAGTAAAAAAATAAAATTATGAAATTCAAAATTAAGAACCATAAAATGCACGTCAATTTTCTAGTATTTGATTAAATGTATATCTTGAAAGGGCATAATATAAGTAATGTTGTGTGTTTTTTCTATTAAAAATAATAATCAATCTCAAAATTCATGTACAAATTCTGAAAGGTAACTTTTTTATAAAATAAACATTATTTATATTTCCATAATTGAAAACTGGGAACTGCGCTTGATTTATGCATTGTTTGATTTTCAGTTTTGGAATCTAACAATAAAAAATTCAAAAGCTCTGAAAAAATCAAGTTAAGTAAATTATATCAAATTAAGTATTACTTATTTTTCGTTTAATGCAGAATTTATTGAAATTTTTATTTAAGTTACTTACAGAAAAATGGTATTTTCTACAGTGATAACAATCAATGTTTGCAGTTTATATGTATTAATAATGAAACTCTTCAATGCATAAGAAGGGTGAAATAATCATCAAATATGAATAGAATATTTCATGTTGCTCCAAAAAATAGTACTATATGCTGAAATGCTTTGGAATCCTTCTTTTAAAAACAATAAAATTATCAATAGAAAGCTCCATACTAAAGTTGAATAAACATGCATTATTTCACGAAATTTTTATAAAAAGCATGCATTTTCAAAAAATTGTTTAATTAGTTCATTGCATTTCTTTCTCTCGTAAATTTGATTGTTATTCTACTTTTAGAATGATAAAATTTTTAGATGAGCAATATTTCTCATATTATGAAAATTCATGAGAAAATTTAGTAATATAAATTGGAAAAAGGAATTTTTGAAAGAAAAAGAAAAAAATTATCTTCATTAAATTCAATAGTCGAAACAAAAATGAATTTCTTACAATATAGATAAAGAAAGATTTTTTTTTATAAAAATTCCCTATCGTTGATGCAGCTTTTATTTTCAGTCTATTACAGTTTCAATTTTTTTCATTCGCTTAAATATCGTGAGCACTAATAATATTTTTTATTTTTTGGAACTGTAAACTGATGATAAAGCAATAAAAACCTATTTTCCTTTTTTGATTGTTACAACTAGATTTCTCTTTCAGAAAATATATAAAAAACCTGTACAAAAATAGCTTGTTTCAATGTATTTTATTATTTTGTTGGAATAATTTTTAAAGTTTGCTTTGAACTGTTTTTACTGAAAGTACGAAATTCTGCTTAAAAATATATTAATAATAAAGAAAATGGTCGATATATAATTTAAAATTTTTGATAAAAAGCAGTTTTGAATAAGAAATTTGATCAAACTTTTAAATTAACTAAAATACCCTTCTTTTAAGTAAATAACATTTTCCACGATATTTTTAACTGTTTATTTTCATTTAAATTATTTTAAAATCCACTTGGGCTAGTTTAATATTCTTTTTTAATCTTAAATTGACCCAGTTTTTTAATTATTATTTTGGTTGCTGGAAGCTTTTTTTATTATTTTTCTTTACTTGTTCCCAAAATCTGAATGAAGATTAGCGGCTATATAATTATAATCATTTTTATTATGAATTTGGAAGTAAATGTCTTATTACAAATATGAGTAGATATGAATTGTTTTAAAAAAATCATACAATTTTATATAAATGATAGTAGAAAATCAATAATTCATGGCAGAGGAATCTCGATCCAAATAAATAGGAGAAAGGATTAAATATGAGTAAATAATGTTTTGAACCGTAATTACTATTGTATTAATAATTTGAAAAGTGGATTATCATTTTTGTAAAAGTCTGCATTGAAAAATATACGCAAGAAAATAGCTATTTTTTTAAATGATTTCTATCTAAAAATGAATATCTTAAAAAAACATTTTTTCATAATAATTCTAAATAAAAAGAAACCGTTTAATTTATGAGAGAGAATCCGTTTTTTATATAAAAAAAAATATTTTCTCTTACTTGATGTAAAGATTTTATGAGAATTTTCCTTTTTATTACACAAAATTTCTGCAGAAAACACTTTTTCCGCGTGACTGCTGCTCAATTTGCTATCAACAAATCAAGTTTATGGCTAAGCATTGCAAGCCACTTTTGTAATTTATAGAATAAAGAAATGTTAAAACCTCCAACAAAATTTCAGTTTGTTTTCAAATATTGGCACTAACATAACTTTTGGTGAGCTATTTTTTCGCTAACAGATATTTTGAAACGACACCGTGAGACTTTATTTGTCCATTTCCGGATTTTTCTCCAACCTATATAACAAAATGAGATTTCAAAGTTGTTTGGTAAAAATTTTGACACCATTTTTAAAAAGTACTACGTACTCAAAAACTTATTCGATGTCAGATTTTTCTATATTAGATACTTTCCCCTTTTAGTTACCTGAAAACGGAAAAATGTTATTGGATTCTATCCAGAATATCTTGTTGGACTCACATGAAGAGATTACGTTAAACTATATTTTGAAAAGAATTCCTTTTAGGATTCAGACTCTTGTATTAATAATTTTATAGCAATACATTTTTACATATTTCTACATTTTATTCAATTTTTAAAAAAATATTTTAGTTTATACAAATATTTTCAGTTTTTGAAAAAATTAAATTAAAAAAAAGGTTTCTTTTAAAAAACATTTAGCATAAAAATAGCATAAAGATATAAATTTACTTCTGTATAATTTAAACGTATTTAAAATAGTATTATTTATGTACATTAAAACATTTAAATAAAGAACATACATTGGTTGAGGATTAAAAGAATATCTTTTGATCGTAAAAAGAAAGATTTTAACATGAAGTAATCCGTAAAACATAAAAAAGCTTAATAAATATAATTTCCTAACATAAAGAACATAATAAAAACATTAATGAAATGATGAAATATATTAGACTTCTTGCATTATTCGATTATAAATTATAAGTATATTTCTATTTTAATATCCATAACAAACTTACAAATAATCGTAATGGCATATAAAACGCATAAAATATATATAACTTTTAGTTCATGATAAAGGCAAAAACGTCGCCAATGGGAAAATTTTTTTTTTACTTATGATTTACTTAATATAAATCTATACCTATATAAAACTCAAGATAAAAGCAAAATATTGTTTTTAATGCACATAATATTGTGGGATAGAGGGTTTATGAAAAAAAAATGCATAAGTAGTGAGAGGAATTTAGATCAATGATACTCATAGAACAAAGACAAAATTTATTACAAAACACATATGTACGCAACAGAATGATTTTAAATTTTAAATTATGTTTGTTTCAAGTTAAATATTCATAAATATATACTATTTTCTTTATTTAAATAAGCGTTTTTGGAATTAAAAAAAGGATTTTGGAAAAGTAAAAGATTTTTTCCGTGTATTCTTTACTTATTACAATCTGAGAACTGCTTTTCGATAATTGTATAGTCCATCCTTTTCTATAGTCCTTTGTCATATCATATAAATTTTACCCACTCTACACAGCCAAAAAAGTGAGCTTTCTATTCATCAAAACTTAAAACTTTAAATTGCATCTGACAATATTTTTTTTAAAGAATCATATAATCTTAAAAAGAATGCATCTCTGAAATCAAGATCTATATATATATATATATATAT
This sequence comes from Trichonephila clavata, assembly GCA_019973975.1. Lineage (NCBI taxonomy): Eukaryota > Metazoa > Arthropoda > Arachnida > Araneae > Nephilidae > Trichonephila > Trichonephila clavata. Next base: position 80,363 of record BMAO01014008.1, read on the forward strand.
TATACTCATATGCTGTTTTAACAAACACTGAAATTCAAACAAACATATTTTACATTGAACTTTTTAAGGATATGATGTTTGTATAACTTGCTGCTCTAAAAATTACCATATTCCATAATTTGAAAATTTTAAATGTTATTTTTAAAATTACGATTTTAAAAGCAACAAAATATCCATATTACTCTCTGTACTATTAAAATTTTAATGATACGATCAACCCCTACTCTGTTTCTATAGTATAATAGAAACTTTAAATCAAAATTAAATTGCGACTTTAAAATTTTTAAAAGTCTTATGTGAAAAACTTAGTTTTAGACATAAGTGCAGTTTATACTTAAACATTTTTCTTTAAAAAAATTAATTTTTTCCCCACATCTGTGTAAAGTTAGTATAAAATAAACTACATAAATACATAGCATGGATTACTCAGTTGGCTGTTTCCATTTTCACTGATACGTAAGTTTAAAATTTTTCACGCTTATAGAACTTTCTTACTTTTTAAATCTTTTAATGCATTTGAAAGTAAGACTTTTTTGGATTAGAGTAACGGATTTCGAAGAACATTCTTTGGTGGATAAATATTCCAAAAGATTAAAGTATAGGATTAGATTCGGGAATTTTTCGTGAACTAGATAAATTGTTGCTCGTGTAGGTGGTAAAATTTGGAAATACTTTAAATGGAGTATATCAGGTTATTTTTTAAAATATTAAAAATATAGCTGACTATATTGTGATTTTCTCAAATATTGTCATTTAAAAAACGATATAGCGCGTAATAGTATATGTACTCAAAATACGAGTACTGCATACGGAAGTGTCAATGTTGGATTTTAAAATAAATGAGAATGAGTCACATTCTACATAAGGTAGAATAATACTCTTTACTGAATTTTATTATTCCAATTATTATACTTAGGTCAGATATATTGATATTGATGGTGCTGGACCACAAAACAATTCTGTTTTGATAAATCCTTGTAGAAATAAAAGAACACCCACTCTTTAAAAGATGTTTATATGAGTCTTAGTAACCATCGTTTAATGGAATGTAAAGTTCATCGCTATATAATTCTGTGAGTCAAGGACTAAATCCGTCAGCAGCTTCTAATTAAAATCTCTTTCACTGAAACAGTTTGATGTTTTTGAATCGATGCAAATCTCACTTGAAGACAACGAAGAACTTACATTTCAAATTATGTTCGCAAAACTCTGGATTGTTTCAGTAACTAAAATATTGTTTAAATAGCAGAAATAATCTTAGCTGTTATGATATAAATACATTTCTCTTGCTAATATTGTATTATTTTTTATCTCTATATGCTCGCTCCACCGTTATTATTACAAAGGAAACTTGATTGATTAATTTATTATTTATAAATGTCCAACTTTGAAATTATATCTGGACTATTGGTGAATGACCTCATATTTTTGAACCGTGGACAAATGGCGAAGATAATATATGAGTCAGCACTTTATTCTCCAAATTTGCTATAAGTGAGATGTTTTAATTACAATTTGCATTCAATGATGTTTCTCAGATTCAATATGAATATGAAATGATGAACCAATATGAGTATGAGAATTATATGAAAGGCATCCATATTCAGTCATTTCACCTTTAAACTATATGGTACTCGATAACTTATATTTCTTAGTGTTGCATTTTGGATGTCCCGCAGTTTAATGTGTAGTATATTATGTTTAAGAATTCACAGAAAAATCATATGCGCTCCAATTATAAATATTGCATATATATCAATATATATATTTATATATATATGTAAAAATAATTAAATTAGATCTCAAATTAAACCCTAGACCACTTCTAAATTTTATTTACCCGTTACATCTTCAAGTATTAAATTTATTACCCAGTTCGGGAATGAAGAACACATGGCTTTAACAGATCTTCCGCCGCTCCTACAATTAATTTTTATTACCTAGTATTTCAAATATACCTCTTCAATAAGGAATGTTCTTGAACAGACATCTGGCTTTTGAGTAACCACGGACACTTGATTTTTAACACGTGTCCGTCTCTCTCTCTTACAAATCAGATTACAAAGTGATTTCATGGAATAAAGACGATTAAAATAAAATGTCTTGATGTTCACTCTCAAAACACGACATATATATATATATATATAATCATGTACTAATTTGCCTAACAAAGCAAAACAATAAATAGAAATATAAAAAGACAGCATAGATAACCTCATTAATATAGCATCAGATAAGATAGCCTCAGTATTATAGAGAAAATTCTTAGACTTAGGTACTAAGGTTATAGAGTTAAGCATATATTTTTAAGTATCATGAAGCGTTAGCTTCCCCAATATTTTCCTATACCACTGGGCTGTAAGGAATAGAAAATTTTGAACGAATAAGATTCCATTAATACTAAAAATAATAATCATAAAATTAAGAGAATAATACTAAAAATACTAAAACTAAGTTACCAATGCCAAACCTCAAGTAAAATACACTAAGAAAAATAAATCTACTTACCTAACCCAAAACTATTATATTTCTAAGAAAGTAGTATTTAGACAAATCAACAGCACAACACGTCATAATTTCAATTTCGTGCCTAAAGAAAACTGTAACAGCACACTATAGATGCATTTATGTATATATATGTTAATACATTTACAGATTGTAACCTTTACCGTTTAATATATTGCTTGCATTTGAACATTCAAGTAAAATGTCAACAAGACACCAGCTTAGAAATTTTAAACTGCCTTATTTAAAATGTCAGAAAATCACAGACGTACTTCTGAAAAAGAATCATCTTTCTTCAAGAAGGAATTGTAGCATTTTTCAATTTATTTTATTCTGTAATTGCAGATGCAAAATGTAAGCTCAAAGCAATGTATGCCTTTCGAATTGCAAAGAATGAATAAACTCCAAATCGATTCTCCTTTAAAATTCATTACGTTTAAGTTCACTGACCTGTTTGTCTACAAATAATGCTACATTTTAAAATATTGAATAAAATATATGTATTATATTCTTATATTTAAGAAAGCTACATTTCAAATTTGGTATTGAGTATATAATCCTGAACGAACCTGGTGAATTTTTCTGTGGTTTGTATTGTTAATTTAAGTTTCTAAATTCAATGTTATTCTCTTCATTTTTTTTTTACAAGATGCATTTATTTACATCAAAATGTTTACTCTTATTTTCCATTTATATAAATTCATAAGTATCTTGAAGAAATGAATTTAATGTGTTGATAAATCAAATATGAAACAAATAAAATATCTACTTTATTTCGAAACTTTATGGGAATATTGAACTTCATGAAAATATTCATGGCTTTTTAGTTTTCCTACTCAATTGTTACTTTTCGTAGGATACTCACAATGTGGTTTTGTTTCATGTAATTCAAATGTGTGACTAATATGTTTATGGTTTTTCCAAAGATATGCACCAAAAATAATGATGCAATTTTCTTTGGAATTAAACGTTTTTAATATGATACATTTTTTAACGTGGAGCTATAGAATAAGCTTCTGTCTATTAGATATCTTTCGAATTTTCAGAATTAAATATACCTTAAGAATAAGAAAATATTTTAATTTATATTTCATTAACAATTTTTTTCATCAGAAATTTCAAAAAATAATATGCCATGTAAACAAGTTTTAAATAAAAAGTATTTTTAATGTGAATAAAAAATATATTGTACAGGGAAAATATTAAGAAGAGGTGTGAAAATATGCCAGAATTTCAAAACTGTTGCGTAAAATTTATTGAAATGACTCAAAAAAGGCAAAGATAAACAGAGAGTATCGCCATTAAAGATTCAGATAAATATTGAAATATAATTATATTTTCTTAATAAAAAGAATTTTATGATTCTGAGAAGGTTAGAAAAAATTACAAGACCACCATAGATTACAACAGGCAAACATTAATATTTTAAAACTTTCTTTTTTTCAATTATTTAAATCATTTTGGATGTCATAAATCCCAAAATGTTTTGAGTGTGTCCTTTAGGAGATTATTCCAGCTTTTTAATGGCTTCTTTTATCTCCTTTTTATTTGCGTAGGACTTGACGCTTCCATAAATACATTCTTTTAAGCCTCATAAGCTTTCAGTTTAAATCAGAGTTTTTTTATGTGTCCAGTTAATACATACGGTTTTGCGTTATAAGGTGAGAACCATGATGTATTTGATGTTGACGCATAAATGGAAGAAGTACCTTGTTGTGGAAGAAATAAAACCACTGCATGCTGTAAGAGGTGATTCAGGTAGAAAATTTTTTGAAAAAATATTCTGATAAGCTTGCAAATTTGCCCTTGATTTTAAGATTATTGAAGTTACTCATAGCCCCTCTCTGAACGAACTCCATATACTATCATACTTCCACCTCCAGGTGGGAGCTTCAGAAAACACGATTTCGTTGTATACAGATCATGTCTTGGTTATTGATGTTATCAGGTCCATCCAGGTATTAGTCCGAAAGATTGACACTTTGTCAATTTTCAACGAATTCAAAGACTATTCAGTGAATTTTTTGAATGCATTTTTGAGCTGCATTGTTAATCGTATTTGACCTCTAGATGTCTTTAAATGTTTGATACTTCCTAATACAAGTATATTAACCATAGGAAAGGTTTGCAAAAGGAAAGCTCATATCGATAAACACTTCTGATGAGGACATTCCTTTTCAAGTTGCTTCTTCTTTTCTGTTCAGGAATCAGTGAAGACTGTTTTCCAATACCACGCCATTGTGAATAATATCTCTGATAAAAAGTTATTTACAAACTTGATCTTATATCTTTACAATTATTACGTCTTAGTTCTTTTATGGATTTGCAAAGAAATTTCCCGTGGAGTCATTTTGTTTAAGTCCACTCAAGTCAATGTTCTACCTAGTCCCATCTTGATAAAATAAATCTTTGCAAAACTAATTGCATATTCTCACTTTATCGCTGGTTCTTGATTAAAATTATCTCAATTTTAGGACTGTAGATCAGTAAAAATACGTAAATTTTGTCTATCATATGGTTAAAAAAAATGACCTCCAAATTTTCTTCTTAATTAAAAATCTTTAAGAAAATAGGGATATGACAAAGTAATTAAGTTAAAAAGAATATATTTCATAAGATTTCTTACGACTCAATTTTTTAGGATATTATCTGATAAAAAATAAAATTTTCATGTATATTTATTTGAAATATTGCTTTTTACCCAGTTTTGGCGATGTCGGTTAGCCTTGAAGTTTCAACCACCACTGTATTTTCGACCTAAAATAATCATAATATCCTTAATATAACTATTATTGCTATAATAAAAGCAAACTCATGAATCATTTTTCTATTTCTAAAATTTGCGTGTTTAAAATAGTCTTGAGTAAAGTAAAATCTAATCACACGCTACCATGAGAAATTTTTAATTACAAACTAGCTTTAACCGTAAGAGACGAGGTAAAATTAATTTAACTTGAAACTCGTGTGAAATATGAGTGCTTTGGTTAACAAATTTATGATCGAGGCTGGGAATTACTTTTATTTATAATGTATCAAATTTCTGTGGTGACGGTAAATTCTTTATTAATTAATTATTATTTTAAAAGTGTTCAATCTAAAATTATTAACTTATTCTAATCTTAACTCGATTGAAGACAAACGCCTTTTCTGCTAATCATGAAATTAATAACATATAGAAAGTATTTAGTATGGTTACAAGTGAACTTAATTTAAAATGAACATTTTTTTTTACAAATAAACAAGCAAAGGATTAAATTCTATTTAAATTAAGTAGTTGCCTTTAAATAGATTCCTTATATATCTTTTAGTGTTAGAAAATTCTGTATTTTTCCTTCTTTTTAACTTTCAAATAGTTTAATTAGATTATCTATAAAGATTTCCGAGGTACAAAAATGTAAGTATGGTTTCTTTAAACAAAAAAGCATTGGATTAGCTTCTAATGAAAACTTATAATATTTTTTGGATATTACTAATTATAAACCAGGTTATAATAGTTAACCAATGTTTGGAGTTATTTATAATAGTGTTAAAATATACTTTATATATACTCTTAATAACTCTTGTTTATCAGGCTTCATTTAAAATTTGATAAAGTATTTTTTGTACACACTAATAAATAATGAAACATTTATCGTTTCATTTATGCACAAGGTTTCCATCATTAAATGAAATGTTATCTTAAAGTTTAGACTAGTTAATGAAACATCCAATAAATTTAAACGTTTTCCCTTTTTTCAGTTTCTGTGCTTCAAAGCTTAAATTTTAAAACAATTATATTAATATAAAAATTAATAATTTTTGGGATCACATAGGAATGCAGGTCTCAAATACCATAGTTTCGAACAGTGGTGCCCAGAAGCAGAGAAAAAGAACAGAAGCAGCAATACATTAATGGGACAGAAAACATTTTATTAAAAGGTTGTATCACAACAGGTGTTAGAAATTGCGATCACAATTCGTCTAGCAGTCCTGATAGTGCATGGAATTCCGTGCGTTTTGGAAGATTTCTGGCATGTCACATACCCTCCCAAAAGCCATATATATTCGAGCGATGAGGTCTTCAACTAAAGTAACGGGCGTCTCATAAGCCCAAAAGCTCTACACTCGTTAAAAAACGAGTCTCACGTAACCTTCTGTCCACATTTATGAAGAACGCGTGATGTGGAACACGTCTGTTTGGGTAACCCTTCTGGATCAACCACCGAGGAGCGTGCCCATTACAAACCGCATCTCCATACACTATAAGCATGTCGACCAGTTCGCTTGTGTATGAGTTCGTTCTACGACATCGGGAAACGGATCGCAAATGACGACTTCTAGCAGGATAAGTGTTCACGAAACATCCCGTTCAGCACCATCTACCACAAGATTGCCTGACGGAATCTTTCAGAACGTACGGAATTCCGTGCAGCGCCGTTGTCAGGCCTGCCAAACGACTTCTGGTCGTAATTTCGAACATTTGTTGCAGCATAACCGTTTGATGAAATGTTCTCTGTTCCATTAATGTGTTGCTGTTCTTTTCATCTTCTTCTTCGCGCCACAACTCGCAACTACGGCATTTGTGACCCTGCATTTCTGTGATGTGTGTGTGTGTGTGTGTGTGTGTGGTGGTGGTGTGTGGTGTGTGTGTGCTGTGTGTGTGTGTGTGGTGTGTGTGTGGTGTGTGTGCAATGACAAACAATTTTCTTAATTGTATTTAATAAATAACCCTTGATGAATTTGTTCAAGTTGTTTTTAAATTTTGGCATTCTTTCAGTCACAATTGAGGTTTATTTCAAATTTTACTTTTAAAAGTATTTTAAATGCATCCTCAAAATACTAGACTTGTCAAAGGAATTATTGAGTGAATTTAATTTCATTGAAAGTGCTTTTATTGTTTATTTTGTGTATCATATCAGTGTCAAACCATATTTTGCTATTTGTTATTCTCTCTCTCTCTCTTTTGTGACAGAATTATTCAAAAGGAATAATTCTGATTAAAGCTCTCATTTTTATCTTGGTTTAACACTTAACATTCAATTTAAAAAACATTAATTAAATTCATCGTGATTCTTTTCACTTGTTCTAACTTCTAGAATCTAGAATTCTCTTAAGAATTCTGAAATTCAGTGAGTAGATTCTAAATTCTTCTGCTCTTTAAGAAATTCTTTCCAGAATTCTGTACCTGGAACGATTTAACATATTTCAATGATTCCATTAAGTTATCCGTGAATATTGCCAGTAATTAATAAATTTATTTTTAAGTTCAAATAAGTAATTGATTTTAGATTTAAAAAATACTAGTAAAAAAATGCCGGTTTTTTTGCCTTCCTACAGTGACGAAACATGTAATTTATTGCTATAAAATATTTTAAGAAAATAATTGTTCTTTTATTCTATATCTATATTAAGTTGTCTTGAATTTCCATATAATATAATTTATTCATGTAATAAATTATGCTTGTTCTATATTAACTATTATTCTTATCCTTCTTCTTATTAACTATGTGTTAATTTATTGCACGTGAATGATAGTAATAACGATTTATATTTCTGTTTGTTTTGCTTTGCTTTATTTAAGACTCACTTTCAGTACAAAAATAAATAAATGTGCATAAAAAGAAAAAGATAAAAACGCCAGGATATAAATTATAATTCTATTCACTTTCGTCTTTACCATATATTATAAATGAGAATTGTTTCTTTAACCTCTGATATTATTTAATTCGACTATTCATTTTTATTTGTATAGCCTAATTCCTATATATTAAAAAAAACTCAGATAATAATTTTTATTTAATTAAATGCTCTTCTAAAACTGTAATATGTTTCGTTATTTAATACTCTATTATACTCTTATGATTTAAGAAAATTAATGAAATAGTTTTCTTTAAATACCTAATATGTTACGTTATTTAGCCCTGTTCTTAAATAAAATTTAAATTACATCATCTGATACAATCATTTTTTTTAAAAAAATAAATAAATAAGCGACATACTGCGAATGTAATACATATATTAAAATGTTCTATATTTTTGCATATAAGTTGCGTATTAAAATTTTTCGTCCCTTCCTTAATTTAAAAATGGCGAAAACTAATGAATTACACGTGATAGCTAGGTAAAATGACTAAACGCAAAAATTAGATTACGTTAGTTTGTTTCAAATGGACTGTATTTTTAGCAGCTAAGAAATTTGCATGCATGGCAAGTCCCCAAGTGTGGAAGCCATTTCATTAGTGTCAACCTCTAGCGGCGGCTTCCGCAACCAAATTTTGATGTTTGAATTTTATTCTCGTCGGATGCCAAATATTGCCATGCTTTAATTTTTCCGAAAGTACCAGAGCCAAATTGATACTCGAAGGATCTTTTACATGCCACATAGTCATATGAAATGCGTGCCTACGATTTTCGCACCCAGAAAATCTTACTACTCCAGCCGGGATCAAACCCGCAACCTTAGGCTTACGAAGCTGGCTCGCTACCTTTAAGCCGACTCAAATAGTCTTAGCCTTGACTCTTATTTCCTGTGCTCAATATGCCCTCCACCAGGCACAATGGACATCTCGACTCTTTTGATTTCCTGCTGCACATTTTGCAGCAAATCATGTGAAATGTTGGTGCAAGTAGCAATAGCATGATCTTTAAGGTCCTGTAGTGTTTATGAATACTTGCTGTTTCAGAAATATCCCTACGTAAAAAAAAAACCAATGGGGCCAATTCTGATAAGCGTGAAGGCTGTTCAACACTACCATCATATTCGATATTTTGATGTTGACATATCTCCACCAGGTACTGCTTTGCCTTTGATATTTCATGAATCTTCAAGTAGTATCATCTAGGTCGTAAAGGCATCATCTAGCTCAAGGTCAATTATCATGTTAATAAATATTAAGCATTAATTAATCAACCTATTTAATGTCGAACTTCAGTATTGACTCCTCGTAGGGTTTTTCAACTCTCAATAATCTGTGCTGTCAATTCTAAATCCAATTTGTGAAAAAGATGTCTCCTTCCATTTTACGTCCTCGAAGAACATTCGCTTCACTTCTAGCTGTTCAAGAAAAAGTAGCAAAACTCAGAATGCTTTTCAATAGCTACTGCCAGATGGCATACTCAGGTGTTAATAGGTATGGAGGAACACCTATTCTACTTATAAGTTTCTAAATGCAATTTTCAGAAAGCCAACAGTTTTCACTCTCTTGTGTGATGTTTTGTAGTTATACGCGAAGTTGTAGATTAATGCATCATCAAGTTAAATTTTCCACCCTACATTAATTAATCCATCGGATCGAGTTCAATTGAATACGTGTGTGATCCGTCTCCCTTTAACGGTACACAATATTCCGTGAAGGATGTGAAACTCCAGGTTAATATACTCCATGTAGTCGCGCTGCTGTTAGCGCATTGAGCCACTTTGAACTTAAATTAGAATCATCTCGCAATATTTATTATTTAAAAATTTCTCCATGTGGGAACGAACATTAATTTATGAACCCATAGAACTATAGCTTTTGCAGAAAGTAAATATGTATATGTTCCTCATACATTTTCCTAACACAAGAAAATTTCATGTAATTCATATATCAAACCCGAGTTGAGTTGAGTTAGTGTGTCTTCAGATACAAGTTTGCATAACCGGCATACAGTGTAGAATTCGATTTTTAAGCCCAGCTAATCAAGCATACTGCCGTGGAATTCGAACCATGCACTTTTTGAACCAGATCCAGATGTCATACCATTAAATAATAATTGCGGCTAGCTTTTGATTCAAAAGCTGATGATTATAAAAAATTTCCTTAGCTCCCATAAAAGTAATTATCAGTTATAAATACGAAAAAATTGCGAAAGAAAACTGAAGAAGAATCCTATAAATACCTAAGCCTGTTAAGTATTTTTGAAGAGTTTCTTCACAAAATGCAAAAGAATTATTTATGTAGGAAAAGGACGTAAAAGGAGAAAAAGATATATTTTAACTAAGTAAATGTTTTTAAATTTTTTCCAGAATATTTGTCTAACAATTCTTGTCTGTAAAAAAATCGGGGAATTATTTAAAGAATGAAATAATTTAAACACTAAGTTTAACCATAAGTTTTAAAATATTTTTTGACTGAATGCTTTGGTGCTCTTCTAATATTTTATGACTGTGAATTTTAATTGATATTTCCTAATTTTTTTATATTTATTCAAATAATTACTATAGCAATTTCAATCACTCATTTATAATAATCAACATAAGATATTATTGTAATGTTGTAACACGAATAGAAAAATTGAATTTATTTTTTTTACAAAATAATGCATTACAAGTTATAATACATGAGACCTCTTCTTTAAGAATAACAGAAAAAGCTAATTTATACTTTAAAGTAATATTTTAGAATAAAAATAGGATAACTTTAAGATAAAAGTATGAAAACTTTTTTACGCAATATTTAGCAAGGCTTACACGTTTTGCACGTTTTAAGGAAAATGCGTACAGTTGTTAAAATTACCTATTTTGTAGCTTGTTTTTATTCTGTATTTCTCATTTTAAAAATAAATATCTTCAATTTCTTGTATAATTTTTCTCAATCCATTTTCTTTAATTGGATCATTTCCTCAAAAGACTTTTAATATAAGAGCTCAATTGATTTCACATTCTGTTATTCATTCTCATTTATAAATGATATTTATGCCTAATTTGCTTACAATTCAAATTTCTTCTTATAAGAAACACTTAATGAGCATCTCTGAACTTTAAGTATATTTTCTTAATTTTTCAAAGGAAAATAACTTTGCATTATCTTAAACTATGATTTCTTCCTAATTGAAAACTAAGCTTGATTTTTTTAAGTACAAGATAACATCACAATGTTTCCCATGAAGAAAAACAAAGAAATTACCCTAATAAATACATCCCTATTAGGAACACTTAGTAGTATTAAAAAGTGAGCCACAAAAAGCACTTTATACTTTTGATAACTTTGTGTTTTCCGCACACTAATGTACTAAATTATGCAACTGAATTATTCTAATGCAACAATACTAGAAAAGAGCTCTGTAATTCTCAGAAATGTTTTCGGCTATCATTAAATTTTTGCCAAATGTTTATTTTAAGTAAAATTAATAGATTTTTTTTTATAAAATATTTAATATTTTTTGTAATTTTTCAGCTGCAATAATTATATTTTTCATCCCTATTCGAAATAAGATATCTAGCTCATATTATTAAATAACTGCTCAAATTTATCTCGAGTTCTTATGAGTACCTTTCATTTAAATTTTAAAATCATTTAAAATTTCAAAACTAAAACAATCTTAAAAATATATATACATTAATTCTACATATAGAGATTTGTTACTTCCTTTTACCTTATTAAAATGTCTGTACACAACATTATCCAATAAAATCTATTATCTTATACATTGACACAAACTAATTTAATCTATTAATGGAACACACTTACAAATATAATCATATATAACTCTGCATTAATTTTTCAAACAAATTATTCTCAGACAAAGATGGGATAACCAATTAGCACAATAAATGTAAAACACTTTTGAAGATTACCCGACGAATATTGAATAATTTAAATTGAGATTTATTACTGCGTCATAATTTAATATTACGCAAGTAGTTGGGTAAAAAGGTTTTTAATTCTCAGAGAGCTTATTCGCCTGAATATTTAGATTTTTACGGATCAACAGTTCATTTAAATTTTCTGGTGAGTAGTTTCTGATTAAATTGAGGTTAACTGATACTTACGACTTTTTAATATCAATCTGAAAAATAAATCTCAAAATATGCAGCTAAGTCTTCATTTACATCCATAAACACGCTTATTTTTCTTTTCTTGGAGTTTGTATTTGTAATTTCTAGGCTCTCTTTGAAGACTCCAATGATGAATATTAAACTTATGATTCATAATTTAAGAAAATATTGCGGTAATGCATGTATTTGTATTTATTTCACGAATCGCCACCTTTTAAAACACTTTTTGAAAGAAATTCAGAATTTTTATACATATATGAATTTATAGAAAGATATAAAATTGTCATTTTAATGGATAAATAAATTATGACAACATACATGGCAAGAATAAATAATTATTTTTGCAGCCTTTTTTATTTTTCCAGTGTTTTATAAAGTACTAATATGTTATTTTTACATCCTATAATTAATTGAATCTGTAATTTCTGTGCGTTATGCAATAATAATATAATATACGCACATCATTCTATTCTTTTTACTATTTTTTGCCAATGTACTATAATATGAATAATATGAAGTATATATTTAAAAAACGAATTTCTTAAAACAATTATTTATTTTATATACAATTAAAGGATTAAGCTGTAATAACTATAAATGTTTAATAAATGTGCCTTATTAAGGTAATTTTATATGCCCTACAAATATTCAGTGTTTTTTTTATGCAGTTCTCTTACGATGCATTTCGTCCATTTATACAAATATTTCGATTTATTAAATAACAAAACTTACCAACGTATTTGAGATTACAAATAACTTTTGTAAATTTCAGCTAGTGTATGATTATTAGTAAATACGCTTCGTTAAAGTACTTTTCCAAGCATTTCAATGAAAATCCAATGAATGTCTTATATGACTACAATTCTATCTTTTCTTTTGTCCAATTGTAAAAACTTATAAGAGAAATCTGGTTTTATTAACCGATAAAGTTCATTTGTAGATAATTGAAGGTTATTTAAATTTTATTTAGTGTATGCTAATTCTGATTATAAGTAAATAACGCATAAATAATACTAGTTAAATAAATAAACATTATAAGTAAAATAATTAATTTGTGCGATAATTAAATTTTAGAATCTTCTAAAAAGAGAAAACTTCCTTATCATTAATAAAGAATTACATTTTCTTTCGTTGAGGTAAAATAAGTGAACAAACAATAAAAATAATTTTATAAAGTTTTTGTCACACAAAACATTAATTAATTCACTTTTAATCAGCATAATTAAAAAGCTTAACACAATTGGATTTCTCAAAGTAAATGCCTTTGATATTTTTCTTTAAAAAAAATTTTAGGGTAATTAATGATTATTTTTTAATCCATCAGATGTAATTCTTATGGAAAAAATGCACACTGAACCCTTCATCAAAAATTAGAAACTTAAATATCAGCACATTTGTAATGCAATTGCGTTTGCAAGAAGAATAAGATATTTCCAAATTTAATTAAGAAGAAAATAAAACATCAAACAAATGTACCAGGTCTAATCGACGATTGTATTTAAAAGAACATAACTTGCGACTGCGTTAGTATTCCCTCTGCTGATACAATACTTTTGGACTTAATAACGCAATTAAGTCTTCTGACAAAGTGTGCTTCAGGGTGTAAAAAGGAATTACTCAAACAAAATTTAATGAACATGAAATTTAGTTTTATTTCATTTCTTTCCAACTAAAAGATTTCTTTCCAATGAAATTCAATAACTTAAAAGTTTCATTTTCTTGCTTGTAATTGGATTCATCAAGAATTCTTATAATACACGATATTCTAAACTTGTACGAGGGAATTTTCCTTTTGAATTACCCAAATGAAAATTTTATTTAATTTGATTAAAATTCACTGAATAAGATTATTTTTCAGAGTTTAAAATATTCGAAAGTTTTTTTAATCAAACATATACTTTAACCTCATTTTGGAGGAAATAAAATTTCAAGACATTTTAAGTACAAACAAGTATATGAGACAGCATTTATTTAACACATACGTAATATCATTTCAAATAAACTAATAACATCCTTGAATTTCAACAAATATTCTTTACAAAATTGAATCTGAGTACCTTTTGAAAAAGCACACATAAGTCAATAAAACATAATTCAATAAAATGCAGTGTTAGTTTTGAAAGTGCTTTGCTATAAAATTACCATATTCAAATATAACTAAATGTTTAAAAAAATTTGTGATTACATTATGAGCTACCAATAAATTGCAAGTAATTTTTACAAATGTCTGCTTTTACTAGCAATTAAATTAATTTTCAATTTCAATTTTATTTTTCAAAAATATGTTATAACAGTGAAATTTTTCTCTTATAATTCGTAATTGGATTACAGTAAAACTCAAGGAAAATTGTTTAAAAATTTTATCAATCCATTGATACATTATAGTAAATTGTACGTAATCAAGAATTTAAGGAAGATTTGAGCATAATGAAATTATTAAGAATTTTACGACAGATAGGAGGCTGTCATGTATATCTCGAGAAATGTTATTTTGTAATTTAGTTTTCTTCTTCTTGGCACATTTTTTGCTCAAACATTTTTTCCCTTTTAAAAATTTTGCGCAAGACAGCGGATGTAATGGCTATTATTTCAAAGGAAATAGAATTGTAATGAGTAACCATACATAATCATAACAAAGGAGTTATTTCACATTGCATTACATTTTTATTAAATTAAAATTCAATTTCCATTATTTCACTCGTAAAGTTTGATTCTTAAAGACTATTACCATATATATCCATAAAGCAATACTTAACCCTAATTTCGCTAGACTAATTCAGCGACAGTTTTAGAAATCATATGTCTCCATTTTAGTTCAAAGACTATTTTGGTATCTTCAGTTTCAATAGTTCTGCACATCTGTTTCCTGTTTTGTTTGTTTTTATCCAATTTTAGTACAATATTTTTTTCACCATTTATTTTCTTGATATGTTTCTTAAAATCCAATTTCTTTCTTATATAACCTTGTAGGAAAAGTACAATTTCGTCTCTTATTATTTTATTATATTATACTATATATATATATATATATATATATATACTGGTGTCCAAAAGTTAAGCATAAATCGTAAAATGCGAAAAACATGGAGTAAATATTCGTAAAATTATTCCAAATTTCTTGCGGATATTAATTGGGTGAAAAAGAAACATTGGATTTATGCAAAACTTTTCAGTCGACTAGGTCCTGCGCGAAACACCGGCGCATGTTGGAACGCGGAGAAACCGATTCACGCAGCATAGGCAGTTCAGACAAGTTTCGTGCAACTGCTGGGCGAAGGAACGTTGTTAACCATCAAACAAGGCGAATGATGGCACAAAGACGCCAATTGGACATGTTTACGAAAGGAAGAATTGTTGGAATGCTGGAATCCTCACGATCATAAACCGAAGTGAATTCTGAATGTAGACCAGTCTGTGATCTCAAGACTGTGGCAGAAATTTCAAAGAACGGGAGATGTTACCCGACAACCAGTATCAGGTCGACCAAGAGTCACAACCCTTCGCCAAGACCGATATCTGGTAATAAGTGCGCGATGTCAGAGGGGCAGTACTACCAGAGCACTGGGTTCAGCGCTCACAGTCGCCACAGGAATACGAATTTCGAGACAAACTGTTTACAGGAGACTCAATCATGCTGGCCTGTATGTCAGAAGACCAGCAGTTTGCATTCCCTCACGTCTGCGCATAAACGCGCTCGTTTTAACTGGAGTTTGAAACATCAACATTGGAGTGTGGGAGAGTGGGCCAATGTGAAGTTCAGTGACGAGTCCCGGTTTAGTCTGAGTAGTGATTCTCGGCGGGTAACGATATGGAGAGAACGTGGAACACGTTTTGAACCAAGAAACATAACGGAAAGACATCATTTTCCATCAAGGGGAGTAATGTTATAGGCAGGCATCATGATGGACGGCCGCACAGAACTCCATTTCTTTGACACGGGGTCTGTGACTTCTCAAAGATACAGAGACGAAGTTTTTGAGCCTTATGTTCGCTTGTTTCGAGGTGCTGTTGGTCCTGACTTCATATTCATGGATGATAATGCGCCATGTCACCGAGCGGTGCTGATTGATGACTTCCTTGAAAGGGAAAACATCCAGAGCATGTCGTGGCCTGCGAACTCCCCTGATTTAAATCCTATCGATCATGTATGGAATATGCTCGGGGGACAAATTGCAGCCCTTTCGCACCCACCAAGCTCCGTTACAGAACTGAAGAGAGCTCTCCAAGAAACTTGGAACCATTTGAGCCCACAATTCATTCATCATCTCATAGCAAGTATGGTAAAGCGCTGTGCAGCGTGCCTGGCTGTCAGAGGTGACCACACGCCTTATTAAACTGCAGCATCAGTATTTTATTTAATGTTTTCTTTCATTTTTTCTTTAAAGTGTGAAATCCTTGCTTTGCTCAGTTTCCTTTCAAACTGCTACGTTGGATAATAAAATTAATTATTATCATTCTTTTGATTTGCTTCCTTATTTTATAACCATTTTACACTCGCATATCACGTTTCCCGTCATTCTGATTTACAGTTCCTTCTTTATGCACATAATTATCAATTATGCTTAACCTTTGGACACCAGTGTATATATATACTACGCGGTAAAGTAAGAGTGCTCGAGTTTTCTGCGAGACTGTTACTTGAACGTATTTGTCAAAAGTCATAGAAAATTTATAATATCGTGAGGGATTTCCTTTTGTCCGGAGAAGTGAAAATACTCAAAGTGGCATTGACTCAACAAGTCTTCAGAAGAGAAAAAGCTCCTTGAAGAAACACTCCTCCATGTTGGCACTGAAGCAATCCATAACGGCAAAATTGTTAGAGTTGCAGTATTGTATGTGCAAACTGACCTTTCTTTCATGCCACCTATGTGTTCCAAATAAATGTTTTGTTATGTTCGGTGTATATTTCGGAACTTATATACATATACACACTTTTCTTGTAAAAATACACAGCTTTTCCAACCCTCAGCACTCATTCACTCCAAAATCCGGACAATTGCGTTAAAATTCGCCCAGTATAAACATATTTTCCTTTACACGTCAAACGCACGTAACACGATACTCTGACCCCTAGTACCACATTGCTCTGTCTTTGTGTCACCGTACTTTAAAGCTCTTGTTTCGAGTAAACAACACCTTTATCTTTGGAACACGTCAATACGTGCTAAACATTTTCTACTTATGATTCTCAGCCTGAGAAATTTTTTGACATGACACGTTTCAGTAATCTGTCTTGTCTTAGTGTGATTCTTTTGAGCTATCAATATTATATCAGATGTTTTTAAAACTTCGAATTTTTTAAATAATAATTTAAAAATTTACACTCAGTTTCTTTAGAGCAATAACTTTTTTTTTCTTCAGTAAACTGCTGACTAAGTTCCTCATTGCGTAGTCCCAATAGCAGTCTTAATATAGTTCAATATGTTTTAACGATACTACCAGACTACATTTTGCGACCAATTTTAAACTCCGGACAACTAAAAGTCTTTCAAACAAGCCTTTATTCTTATAATAGATACATAGAGGTGACCTTTATGCAAAATTTATCAACAATGCCGATCAATCACAGAAGTTTTTTTATATACTTTAATACCTTTAATTCCTTCTAAAAATATTTTAATTTTGTTAATTTTTTTTTTCTTTTGTAAAATTTTTATTAGTTTTTTATATATACGTGAACAATATATCACACGACAGCTTATTGATACTAGGGAAACTAAATAATTTTTTTCAATTGTCGTCTTTTTTTATTTTTACAGATATGAATTTCATAACATATTTCTATGAGGTTTAGAGTTACTATATCATTTTTGAATGAAGAGTTTTGAAGAAATATTATTACATTATTTTGAGAGAGAAATCAATACATTTACATAAGAATACATTCTTTTATAAGTCTGTTTCTTAGAAAAACTCAGCATAAAAGTTTTCATTTGATTTAATAAAAAATTATTCTGTATGCATTATAGTTAAAAACATATCAATATTAAAACTTTTATGTGGATTTATGGATATAATATTAATACCAGAATAATACCAAAGCATCATATTTTTTTGAATAATACGGAAACCTCTTGATTAAAATATGGTTTTCAATGTCAATTTTACTCTAGAATTACAAATTCTAGAACTATTAAGGAAAAACTATCTGTTTAATTATTTCTTATGCATCCTACAGGCATGTGTACTCCATCCTATATAATTATGAATAGTATACAATATTACTATAATTTCAACTCAATGTTAAACAATGAGTAAGAAATAAGAAAATAGTACAGGATATAAAATAAAATAGTTATATGCATTTATATAGATATATATTGATCCTTGATATATTTATATATATGTATATATATCAAGGAATTTAATTTTATTCTTAATAATTTAAGGTATATAAGTTATTTTTCAGTAAAAATATACCTGAACGAATTTTAGAAAAACAAATTTTATACTTTTACAAAATATTTTTGTAGAAAATATTTTATTTTTATTTTTTCTAAATACTTCGGACATTATTTACTTCAGCTAAAAATATGGTACAAGAACTTCCTTTGATTTCTATTCAATCTTGTACTGAAATATATTACACATAGAAAACACTTGATTTTGCTCACACGATGAAATTTTAACTGCATCATCAAACTTTCAGACTAATCTCCACAGTTTTCGAATTTTAAATAAACAAAATTACATTTAAAAAAATTTAAAATTAGATAAAAAAATTATTTAGTTTTTTATTAGTGTGCTATATAACTTATTTTATTTTTAAGATATTCAAGACTATATTTTTTAATAAACAATTACTAATAAAAAACAGATTAACACAACAGACGATACGAAAAGTTTACAAAACAATTTTTTTCACAAGAGAAAAAGACGGTTAAAAAAGTTTGAATATAATAAATATTTTCTAAAGCTCATCTATGAAAGAAACCTTCCTTGTCTGTTTAAATAAAAAACCCTTTTTTTAAAAAAAAATCTCCAAAAGCTCTTCAAGAAAAGTCAAGACAACACAAAAAAATTTTTTTAAAAGGGACTTTTATTTAGTTTATTTAATTCTAGTTGAATAGGCAACTTAGAAATAATTCATGGAATGAAATGAAAAGGCAGTGCAGCTTTTGTTGATACGTGAAGTAATTTTTGAACAACAGAATTAATTTATAAAATAAATACCTAAGACAAAACACATTCAACCAGTCAAAAGGCGTGCCTAAGTACATGAATCTAAGCTACGCACACCGAATAAGAGAATAAATGGAATAAAATTTAATCAATTTTTATTTTACGTTGAAAAAGCATTTTACAAAAAAAAGAAAGAGAGGAAAACGCCTTAACGAAAAACAAAACATAAATTAAAAAATTCTTAATTCCTTGTTTTGTTTAGTCTTTTGCATCTGCTGCTTCTTTCTAAGCTAGAAGAAAGGTAAAAAGCAATTAGCCAAAAAGTTTTATTTAAAAGGTCCTTTATCTTTTCCATGCAGTAAAAGATACTTGAAGTTAACGTTCCGACTTTGCGTGCTTTTATGCAACTAGCTAACCATAACGAAGTTTTAAAAGAAGGCAATGGGAATTCATTCTATCAACGTTTTCAATGCTGATAAGACGGTGTTTCAGCGCTTAAAACACATGGGAATTGGGTAAGTAAGTTAACTATCTGGATCTATACAAAAGGATTTACCGAATTAATGATTCTAATACCATTAAAAGAAAATCTTATTAATATATTTATATTTATCAAAACATGTTAGATAGTGATTTGGTAAATGTGTTTACTGTAAATGAATAATCTATTAATATATGGGGTCTTTATCAACATTTTTCATCTTTTAAAAAAACTTTTGACCGAAGAATTTTCTTTCTACACGCTAATTAGTAAAATCCCAAATTCAATATTATTAAAATCTATTTAAATTTTGCTTTTTTTCATTTATTTTGTTTTCTTACTACTAATCTAGATGAATTTTATTTATCAAAAGTCCCCCCAAATTTAAATTAAACCTTTCCTTTACACAAAAACTGTTTTTCTATCTATTGTATTACATTAGAAATACATTAGATTAGGTCAATTATATAATGCTACGATTTTTTATATTATGTATAACATTTATTTATAGCTTCTTAATTTATGCAAAAACAAATACTTTATAACATCTTTAGTTAATTTATTTGATTATTAAACATTTACTTTGGGAGTGAATATATAAATTGCTGGGCATTATTACACCAAATTATTTTATATTTTAATTCTTTCAATATTACATTAAATTACTTTTAATTACCTTTGCTTTGTTATATTCTTCCCTTATTTCAAGCAGTAATGTTAGTAATACTTGATAACACAATTAAAAGTAAGTAACTAACGTAAACGGATTTTCCCTTACTTAACCCTGACAAAAGAAATGTTAAAGAATTGAAAGGCTTATTTTGTGTGCAATCACAGAATTTATAACAGAAAAAAGAATAATAAATCTAACAAACATGAGAGATTTTAAAAAACAAACACATATCAATATAACTGCATTCATGTAATAACACATTTACCATAACTAGATTATAACTAATGAGTTGAAGCTAATAGCATGTAACAGTTTCCCCCATGTATAGTTGCATCCTTAAATGAATAGTTTTGCATTAAAAAAATTCAATATAAACTTAAATAAAAACTTCATTTATTCTCCGTATTTCCAATAATCAAGTACGATATTCTGTACAATACTTGTATGTATTTTTCAAAGGTTTTTCTTTATTGTACTGAAACATCCTTCACGTGGTACCCCTTAGTATTGAAACCACAATTTTTGGGATTGAATTCTGCTTTTAAACGGTCAACAAAATATAGACTTTAATTTTATATAGACTTTTAATGTTGACAATGATCATAGTATCATCAAATATTGTATAGAATTTTGTATATTTATTTTTGAGGTTGAATAGTGATGATTTTCCAAGTCCACTAGATCGCTTGAATCGAGTTTTAGTAATATTTTATGCATCAGTTAAAATTTCTTAATTGATGTCACAGAGATTAGTTAAGAATAATACCATATTTATCAGTTTAGAATTAGACCACTGTGATTTCATAAATTTATTTAAATTGATTTGCCCACTTTTTAAAAGCATCACTTCTTTAAGAAGAATTTTACTTTTATCTGAAAAAATATGTTCTATTTAATTTGAATCTAGATTTTTAATTATGGCATAGGTGAATATTCTTAATTATTATGGTTAATTTAGTAATTTAGTATCTTATAAAATTATTATTAAGCAATTTTAGAGATATCCTCATAATAAGAAACAAAACATGTTTAAAAAGATTATCCATGGGATAAGTGTGTGTGGTGTGTGCGTATATATGTGTATATATGCGTATGTATATATGAGAGTGCATATGCGCGAGAGTGTAATATAATGCAAGCGAGATATTCGTGACGAGAAAACAGCCGAGTAGAAACGCATTTATTAACGCATTTTAAACAATAGGAAAGTAGTCATTTTGTGTCCATTCCCTTTAAGTATTTTGAAAAAAAGAAAAGAAGAATCCCCACTGTTTTTTAGGTAGGGAATTATAATGAGAGGAATAATAGGGTTGCTGTAATAACGTGATGAAATGAAGGGAAAAAACGGTTAATTTTAGAAATTGCTTAGGTGGTCTTATGGCAAATCTAATGAAATGAGACCGGTGTTTAGAAGAAAAGATATTTGTAATTAAGATTTTGCACAAAAAAAAGTGTCAAAGAGCTTCAATTAATATTTAGTGAGATTGTTTTGGATATATATATATATATATATATATATATTCAGAGCTTATAGAATCACAGTGAGTAATGGATTATCTCGATGCATTTTTTATCACTTCACAGCCGATATAGCATACTAGATCATTTTACATTCTCAAATGATTCACGAAGTCTAGACTAACTCATCAAATGAATATAGGTGAGGGATGGTCTGCTATTCTATAATATATATTTCCATTCTTCCATTATTCAACGACAACGTAATTTACGTTATTCTAAGCTATGCTTTACAACTCTTAAACTGATAATGCACATTATTATTCTTTACATATAAAATTCATAAATCTCTTTTAAAACAAAACTGAATTTTAATCGAAAAACTTCTTTAAAAAACGATGAGCAGATTACATTTTTTAATTTCATGTTTCCACCTCTAATAACGAAACTTAAAGTTATATATTTAAAAAGACCAAATCCTAATTAATGGCATAGGCAAATCAATTGTAAATTGATCTCACTTTACATTCATTCATCCTATGCCTATGGGTAATTCATTTTGAATTTTTCTAAACAAATACTGCATTGAAAAAAGTTAATTATGTTAAACTTTTGTAAATTACTCAATTTCCTATCTAATTTAGGATTAGTTTAAGCAAAATCTTTTAAAAATTTAAGAAAAACTGCTAAAAAGAAATACTTTCTTTTCCGTTAAAAATGAGTAATACTTCTTTTCCAAAAGTAATTTTCTAAATATAGTTTATTATTGAAAATTATGAACGCACTAAATTGCCTCTAATATTAAGTTTTCTAATAGCAGATTCATGCTGAAAATTGCTTTAATATTCCGACCAAACATATTTACAAATGAGAAATAACAGACTCTGCCACAAATTGGAATCTTTTCTTCCTAATTTAATTCAGCAAATATTTGAAAGGAAAATTGTGAATGGCAGTTTCTATATTTTTCATAAAAATTCTTTATTGAAATTAGTTAAAGAATAAGAAAATCATTATTTAAACGCATTCCTTTGAGAATCTGCATTAAAACAATTAAATATTTACTTTCATTTTCATTCTTCTAACAATCACTTTTTCTATTTTAAATAATTTGTGCCTGGAAATCATTTTAATTAAAAAGATCGTCTTATTCAATATTTGAATAATATATTACGAAAGCGAAAAGCAGGAAAACAAGGCTTGAAATAAAGTATCAAAATTAGTAAAGCAATGTAAGGAATAATTAAGCTCTAGGTCTGATTAGGAAATTAAAAGCAGCTAATTTGTTATTCCAATATTCTGAAAATAACGACTCAATGTAAAACAAAGCTTAACTAAAAATAAAATAGAATTACATTTATACTTTGAGTTAAGAATTAAGGAAAAGTTCGAGTAATGTTATTAGCTCTTACTTAATATGTATAGCTTGGAGTAAGATGCAATGTGCAGCTAACAAAAGAAAAAATATTATTTCTCCATACTTTAGAAAAAAAAATATTATACACAAGGTTTTGTTGAAGTAAAAATCTGTACTGCATGAATGGAATTTGAATTAATGCTTAAAAATTATTGAGAATATCAAAATATAAATAAGTATAACATTATATTATTCTTTTATAAGCAAAATATATTTTCGTATGTCTACTATAATAAATCATATCATATTTGTTTATAAATCAAATTTATTTAATCTCTCATTGCTAAGGAAAAAATACTTAGTTCTTCAATAGGCACAATCCTTTTTTCCCTCTGAGTCACTAAGTGTGGAAATTTAGACACACATATATTATAATTGTATTTTAAATGTAGTTATCTTGATCTGAAAATGCGTCAAGATATATAGGTTAATCAGCGTTAATGTATTATGAAATTTTTTGAAAGCAATATCAATTCAATAAAATGGAATTTCATTCACATAGTATGAAAACTTCTATAAAATATACATTTCTCCACATCCGCAAATTTTTGTACATTATCTAAAACAGTGTAAATACACTTTTTTGTCTTATAAATTAATCAATTCAGTGATAAATATCATTCTCTAACATAAGCAATTATTTGAATATTTTTTACCAGTTATAATATATGTAGAAAGAAGAAATTTAAAATCCTAACATATAAAATAATTTCAAAACTTATATATGGAACTGAAGATGTTTTATACTAATGCTTCGATATATTTACAAAATAATATATTCATACTAAATACTAATATGAAAATGACTAATTATTTTCATTTGTATTAAAATTTAGTGTAATAAATGTATGAATAGAACATTTTTTTATTTACTTGTTAATATTTTTAATACTAAATTTCTCTTTCAAAGGAATAATTTTTTAGAATTGCATTAATAGTTACTCCTTTTTTTTAATTCTAAAGATAGTTTTAATGCCTACTGACTTCTCATTTTAATTCGACTTTCTTTTTTCATTACATTTTGAAGATTGCTTCCCTTTTCTTATATGTTTTAAGTCTTTTTGTCATAAATGAACTCAGTTCAGAAATACAAATGAAATTAAGAAATGTTCCGAAAGCAGGAAGAAATTGAGAATATTCTCACCTATTTAAGAATTCTTTCCCTGTAAAAGTCAGGGGAAAAAACATCGTATTTCATCCATAACAACCAGTAAATTTATTAAATTTACAAAGTCTGGAACAACGAAGATGCAATATCATAATTTATTATTTTTTACTTTTTTTTCTGCTTTCGCTTCATTTTGAATGAAACATACAGACTTAATTTAATCACAAAATTTTTAAGAAGAATTTCTTTTCGATATTTTCTTTTTCTAACTCGACTTTCAATCAACTTTCGCGTTTTTTAATGTGGTCCCAGGGGAGAATTTCAAGATGTTTAATAATTTGTTGAGAGTTTCTAGAGTATTTGTTTGTAAAACGAGGAATTTTTTATTCATTAAAGAACCCATGAGCTTTTATTCAAGAGTAAAATTGTTGTAAAATGTGAGCTCTGAGGGATAAGAGATAACTAATAAGCCTATAAATCCTAACATCTTCTCATAATTTAATACAATAGATTTTTCTTTGTTTTAAAATAACATTTCAAGAGAGTTATGAAATAAAGGAATAAAAATATTTTTTATAAGAGTACCCCCATTATAGTCTTTACTAAAAAAATTTATAATTTTTATAATGTTCAGCTAAAAATAATTGTTGAAGTTTATTTAATTTGTCTAAGTACTCAGTTGATTTAAAAAAAATTCAGATTATCAGTATTTTTGCTTGATTTAAAATGTGTAATAAAATAACAAATATATGGAAACTGATTGAAATTAAGGAGTAGTTCAAAACTTTTTATTCATAATTATGTTTAGCAAAATGTATGTCAGAATTTGTTAACAATATATTAATTCGAAAAGTCAACCATATCAGTGACTTTAAACTAAATTAACTAATTTAACTACTTTGAGAAATAACTTCGTAACTGGCAATGAATTAGCAAATGCAAGATATTGTCAAATTTCTGAGTATGATGAGAAAATTGCATCGTGTCTCATTCTGTTTTTTGTTGCAGTGACCCGTTGAGCATAGAAAGTTATTATTCAAAGAAAATATCCAGAAATGTGTAAAAGAGTAAATACTGTTATTTTTCGTCGCTTATAAATAAAAACAATGTTTTGAAATTAAATATGACTGCATATTTCAAAGACTTTACTGTAAATGCTGAAAAATATAATGTAATTGTATTTGAATTATTTATAAGAATGCATGAATTTATATTGAGAAATATACAGAGGTTACACAAATGTTTTGAAACCTGAATAAAACACAAAATTTTTATAGTATTTTATAATGTAACTTTTCATGCGATTATCACACTTACAACCTGTATCCTTTCGCTTAGGAAGATTTTATATAATCTTTTTTGTGAATTCTTAAGAATTAGCTATACAAGGCACATTTCTTAGAACACTCGAACTATTTGCAAATTAAAAATATATTCTGTCATACACAAACTGAATTCTGTTATTGTCTGACCCAGGGGCAGGCAATTATTTTAGCTCAAGGACCACATTGAAAAAGAGGAAAATACCGGAAGATTGCCCCTTTTTAAAAAGGATTGTATTCATTAGTTAACTTTGTATATCAGAAAAGGTGTAGAAACTACCATAAAAAATTAATCAATTTACGTTAGTTCTATTCTATTTATTTATTATACTAATTTATCATATCTATAGCTGCAAGAACATTTATTTTTGAATCAGTCCAATGAGACAAATATACCCTAAACACTTATCTACAATTATTTCAAATAAGTTGTGAGATTACTTGTCAAGTATCCGACTACTTGAGACAAAAAAAAATTTTAAAAATGGAGATATGGAGTTTTTTTTTTTGTGGTTTTTAGCTTTATTTAGTACATTTTAAGTAAAATATGCTAAATTTAAGAAGAAAAAAAAGAAATTGTTATTTCTAAAATGGGAACAAATGGGCAAAAATTTACAAAAAATTACATAAGCAGGGCCCGTATTGTACAAAAAGCTTAAAAGTTTAAGAACAAATTTTCAATTTTGATGTGTTACTTTACTATTCATTTTTAAATGACCTTCAGGATAAGAGATATTTTAGTTTTTGCAAAAACTAGAGCACTTAATCTTAGCTATTATAAAAAATTGATTTTAAAAAATTGATTATATTCACATAAGGGACTTGGATTTTGTAATAAAGCAGTGATTGATAAATCTGAAAGACAAAACACTTTTACTGTTATACAGATCATACACAATAAATTTCAGTTAATTATTTTCAAAACTTTTTGAGCAATCGCTGTCCCCGTTTGATCATTTCCAAAAAAACACATTTTGAGTAAATCGCATTTTAAAGCATGACATCTGCTCTTACTAAAACACTTATAGTTCTTGTTCCAATGAAAGAAGAATAGTACACTTGGTATTTTTATAAAGCTAATAAGTTTTCCAATAAAATAAATTCATAAATTGTTGATTGTTGGTAACATTCACAATTTTAGGGTTGTCAGATACCTTAAATTTCTCATCACAGTCTGCAAGTTAATTTCAGCCAACTTTCATCAATATTTACTATTGTTGATCTTCATACGAGAAAAAATTTTCCTACAAATATATGTTGACCCAAATGTAGAGAACATTTTCTGTTTATTTGGTTTTCTGATTGTTTTGGCGGGCCGCTATTTGCTTACCCCTGGCATAACCGATAACCAGTTTTGCACTGTAATCTTCAAAATAATATTCTCCGTTCTCAAAATGGAATAATAATAATATATCTTCTTCTTTCTTACTTCAAGTGTAAATTAAATAACCAATTGCTCTTAATTTAAATGTACGATTTCCAAACTAATGAGAATAATCACAGAATCAATTCTACGTGAGTTGTAGTACTGAAATCTGGATTATGTGAAATTCCTTTATGTTAGTGAAATTGAGAATGTGCATGAGTCTGTAATGCTTTAGTTAAATACACAACAGGACCTTAAAAGTGTGCACTCTAACGAAGCGGATTAATAAGAAACAAGTATATTTGGATTCCTTCGACATAGAAAATCCCCATTAGAATTGTTATAAGCACTACGCAAACTAGTCTCCTAACGACGCATATTTATCTTTTACAATCGAAATCTCTACCTTATGTATTAGAATAAGCCTTTTAGAATGTTAAATGCTTTGTATAAAAGATCATAAAACTCATTGCAGTATATTTAAAATTAATAAATTTTACATTAATTTAAATTAACAACCAACGAAATGATATAATAATACAATTCAATAAATAGACACAAATATTCCAGGGGAAGGGGGGGGGGAGAATATTTCAATAAGTTCTGATTGCAAAAAATGCAAACTTCATTACAAACACAAGCATTTAAAAAATCGCCGAAGTAATTTTTTTTCTCAAAATCTATTCATATTTACTTTAGTAAGGGATTTGATAAACTTGATATATATAAAAAATTCATTTTAAATATTGTATAGAAACTCGTAATTAATTTATTTTGAAATATATTTCAAAGAAAATTCTGTACTTTCTTTCGTTTATGCTGTTGTTAAAATATTACCATATTTTTTGTCCTTTTCTACATTTCTCTCATATGATGGTTCATTAAAACAAACAAAATAATTAGTTATTCACATCATTAACTCCAATATGTTATCAAAAATCTAATATCATTTTTAAATTGAAAATCTTATTTTATTAAAAACTATTTTTAAAAAGTTTATACCTTTGTCTACTATTATTTTTCTACACTCATCTATGCTTAAAATATATATTTACTACATATATACATCTATTTATTATCTGATTAAGAAATACCTTCGACCATTTTACATAATTTCCTTAAATCCTCTTTCATAATTCAACTGTGAATAATAAATTATTATTATTTAATATATATTTTCTGCTATCGTAAGATACAATAATTATATTAAAATAATACTCGGGAGAAATTTTCAGAAGAACAGAAAAGCAATGTTCCAGTATGTTCCATTATCGTATTAAAACTCATGTTTTGTTTTAAATAAAGCTATAATTTTCCACTTGAAATACATTACTAAAATTTTATGCTCTTTTACTCGTTGTTGAAACTGCCATTTATTTCGCAGATATAGCATAGCTTTCAAGCTATAATCGCCATCTTAATTCCATTAAGCACCATGGTATGTCTTAACAATTGTACTTCCATGTCATCCAAGCATGATTTTGCATTGAAATTCAAAGATGTCTGTGTATTTGTGTAAAGATAAGTTACACTTGCGTTAACTAACAGTTCACGTACTTCTCGATCCAGCGAACAAGCATTTTAGAAAATATTTAGGTTTTCATGCGGCATAAAATCTTATTCTCTAGATTAAACTAAGTTTAATATCATTATTCTTTACTCCAAGCTAAATGAATTGCATCGAAAGTAAACTATAAAACTTACTTTTAGAATGAGTTTTATGGGAGAAAAGAATTTCATAGAAAATATCTGTTTTTCTGTAAAGAAATGATTCGATTACGGTCAGAGAAACTTGAAGTTTCTGCTTAGAAAAGGGGATGCAAATAAGCAAATAAATAATATTTATTTGATCCTATAAATACGTCTGATAAGTAATATTTCTCGTATTAATAATCTTGAATTGTCTTAACATTGTTTTTTTAATTAAAAGAAAATATATATGAATGTTTTAAAATATAAAAATATACTGTATTTTTTCGACAAATTGCATAATATTCTCCCCGTATTATTTTAGAAGCATTATCAAAAGATCGATTCAATCCATACTATAGTGATCTCTAATTAAAAGTAAAAATAAAAACAAGCAATATAAAAAAATTTTAAGTCAATTCCTATTTAAGTAAACAAAGAAAAAATTTATTTTAGTTACTTTTTATTCAATATATACAATTAAAATATAAATATGTATATACATATGGCAGAATCACAATATTAAGTGGCAAAATAGAAAGCGATTCCCTATTTTTCTTTCTATATATGGTTTTGGACTATTTTTTGTTAGTTACTATTTATTCATTAGTTAAATTTAATTATTCCAATAAATTGGGTAATTATGGTAAAAAGAAATCACATTCTAAAAAATTGGGTTATTCCACGTGGGATTCGGAACCCACGACCTTTCGATTAAAAGTCCGACTCGCTATCCGGTGCGCTACAGGGACACAACGAGTGATTTTCCTTTTTATATATGGTGTTGTACTATGATTTTTGTTCTTTATTATTTATTCATTAATTAAAAAAATTAATGTAATAATAATTGAAAAAACTGTATTAACATCAAGCGTCATCCACTACAAGTTTTAAAAAATGTATTTGAACTTGAGTGAATGAATAACAATTATTTTTATTAACTATTGAAAATGTGAGCAAGATATAAACATATAAATAAATATACAGAGAGAGAATTTGAACTAATAGTAGAAATTGAAAAAGAAAAATTTTTAATTCACACACAGATAGTTTGAAACTGTATTACGTGCGTAATTTGTCAATAAAACTTTTCTTTGTTACTGAATCTAATACAAACCTATAAAAAATTCAAACTAGGAATATAAAATTTATTGATAAACATCACATTTCAGTCATCAATTTGATTAAAGTCATTTAAATTAACATTACATCTAATATTCTAATATATGTTTCCCTATTTTTTAAACTAAAATTGTATTTCATTATTCTGTCCATTTTTGTACCTATTTAAAACCATTTAAAATGGTTAGCTAAATCACATAAAATTATTAATGAATATTTTGATACTTTTTAAAGGTGACTGATAATGGGACGATTAAATTGTATGCAACAACTTTTATTTGAGAAAAGGATAAGCTAAACGTGTCAGGGTTCAAAATGTATTGAAATGCAAATATTCGAAGTATCAGCCTTGTTTTGACAGAAAGCTTACTAAATGAATAAAACTATAATCATCTTTTAATCTCTTTTAAATCACATTATTAACACAATGCTTCAGCAGAAATTCAAATGAGAAAGGTCTTGTAGACAAGTTATAAATAATCATTATTAAATATGCATCGCAAATTCCATATCATATGCATCAGAGGGATTGTAAATTTTAAACGAAGCTAAATCTCTTTGATAACTTAATTTAATAGACTTATATGATAGATGGTATATGTGAAAATCAATTATAACAATCAAAAACAAAATCTTGATTATGTGTCGAAAAACTATCTATCTATTTGTTCCTCTGTAAGCGTAACAGATGTATCTGTATATTTTCCTTAATTTAGATTTGCAAAAAAAAAAATTTCAGATGTTTTTATAATAATTCTATTAGATAATATACATATTGTTCCAAAGAATGTTTAATTTCAAAACAATTCTTTGTTCTTATTAAATGTTCTATAATCTAATAAATTTAAGATTTCCATAATTTCGCAAAATTTTGGATTGTTTTGACTTTTACGTTCATTTATCAATAAAATACTAATTATTTATTAATATTTAACACTTCTGTTTTGATAATGATAAATTACATAACATATTAACATAT
The DNA here is from genome assembly GCA_019973975.1 of Trichonephila clavata. Classification (NCBI taxonomy): domain Eukaryota; kingdom Metazoa; phylum Arthropoda; class Arachnida; order Araneae; family Nephilidae; genus Trichonephila; species Trichonephila clavata. Next base: position 111,341 of record BMAO01014008.1, read on the forward strand.
TTTCGAGAAGTACCCTTTTGTATTGAATATCTTAATTATATAAATGGGCTTTAATTTTTTGGAAAATTCTATACAATTATCAACCAATCTTACATATTCGCTATTTGAAAACTTGCAACAAGTTGATTTACAGTATTATTGTTGTAAGTATTATTTTTTACAATTAACTTTTTAGAGAGCGAAATTTGTTAAACTAAATAAAAAGTTCAAATCTGACATTGCTAACTCCATCAAAATACAACGAATTAAATGGGCAGGTCATATTGTCAGAGTGGATGAAGACTGCACCATAAAAAAAGTCTTCAATGCCCAACCAATTAGCAGACGAAGAAAAGGCAAGCCAAATCTTAGATGAATTGATGGCCTAGAAAAAGATCTCCTAGTTTTCAGAACTAACATTTGGAGAACACTAGCAGGAAGAAGGCCGGCCTGGAAAAGGCTTCCCCAGAAGGCTAAGACCCAGCCTGGGCTGTCGAACCACTGAAGAAGGATGGAAATAAAAAGTTAGGTTATATTTAACAAAACTATGTGAAAAAATAAGTAAAAATATTTTATAGAGAGCTTATTTTTAAAATACAATTCTATTGAACTCGAAAAAGCAATAAAAGTTTTAAGAAAAAGGGAAGGAAAAATATGAGCACTATATATTTCCTGCATAATATATAATTAAACCTTAAATGATTATAATTTGTCGTCAATATTTATTTATAATAATTTATTTCTAAGATTAACAATACTATTACATTTTTCTGTAATAATCTGAAACAAAACTCTGTATTTAATTTTTAAAGATACAGTACATTAAAAACAGTGAAAACTAATATTAATTACTAAAAACCTATATATGTTTTTAATTTACCATGTTTTTGTGTAAAACTAATTTTTTAATGTGGTTACAGAACGTAGAATTGTTTTTCCTCTTGAATTAAAAATTCATCAAAAATTTACGAAAACAAATTGAGAGTTTATTAAAAAATTTCAGTTTTCTTATTTTTAAATTTAAAAAAAACCTATGTTTATGTTTTTATGTGAACCATGGGTATCGATCATCAAGTTTATTGGTTAAAATTGACTGAAGAATAAGAAGAAAGGAAAAAAATCAAGTGATTAATATGTGTGTTTAGGTACATCTTTTGTTGTATTATAAAAAAGGAAAATAATCAATAAAGGGAAGAAATAATGTGTATGCATAACATATACATTTTAAAAATTATTTAATTAAACCTTTAACTGATTTTCCCGTACGAGAATTTCTTTTTTCTATCTTATATTTGCAAATATTTTGTTAATCCTTATAGTGAGATTATTAGTGCTAGTGTTTTTATGAGATGCAGTTTGTCCATGTTGCTGAAATACTTCTCATCTGGGTTTTTATTTGTGGTGAAGGCGCGAATTTTTCATTGAAAGCAGGAATTTAGATCCTTGAAAATATTCGATAAAGAACAGGAATTGGCAAGGCAATGTACAACTAGATTCTTGAGAAGATTTGAAAATGGAAACATAATTCAAAAAGTTTTTATTATCTCTGTCCCCATTGCAATGTAGGTATTACACCATGTTTCAAATTGTGAGTGCATATGTATAAACACACACAAACAAAATCCTCAACCGTTTAATAAATAGGTACGAACATGATATTTTTTTCTAATTTTTAGAGAAATTCTTTTAAAATATTTGAAATATTCTTCATATCATGCAGAGCTTACTTATAAAAACAAACTTTTAGGGTTTTTTGCATTCCACAATTATAAAACAAAAAATAATGTAAAAACTTATAAAAATTGAAAATTAAAATAAAATTCTTTCATTTTTGCATTTCATTAAGTATTATTCTTTGTTATATGCAATAAAAAATGTGCCTTTCATGGAACATTTTGAACAAAAATTGACCGCTTAGGGTAGGTTCACGAAAAAGGATCTGTATCTCAGTAATGTTAAAAATAGGTATTTCTCTAAGGAACATTTATAAACATTCTATTGAATAAAAATCTGCAATTTTCTTACTGGATGTTCTTTGAACCATAATACATACTTTAATCAGAGATTTTATGAATAGGATGTCTAGTTATTTTTTTAAAAAATATTTTATGCACAAATCTGTTTTTTTTTTTTCAAAGACAGTGAAATTTCATGATGTTTAATGCTATAAATTAAGACAGAATATTTTTTTGAAAAACCCCTCGATTAAAGTATGTATTAGAGTGTAATTACTAATTATGCAAAGTTATAAGCTGTTAAATACAGTAGTTTAGGAACAAATGTTCCTTATATAGTAAAAATTTCAGTTTTAAGAAAAATGGATTTTAGTAATGGATTTAGTAGACTTTGACAGGTGGTAAAACATTTTTTAAAAATTATTAAAAATACTTTTACTGCACGTAGAATGATAATTTTTGCACCATTAGAAGCATAGAAATTCATATTTTATTAAAATGGAAAAAGTGAAAAATGTGTTTGGGGGCCGAAATTCATGTACCTACCTCTTAAGGGATTAAACATAAAGGAACCATAAAGAACATCCGAATATTATAATTGAATGAATTATAATCGATAGCTTAAATAAATATCTTGTAAGATTAATATGATAATGTTTATATGTTCTAAAACCAAGAATTACTGTGACGATGATAATACATAAAATTAAATGTCGGCTCAAGCAGATTGAAGTTTCACCATCAGTCACATCCACGCAGTCTGTGCTCGACGGATTGCATTCCAAGATCATTTGCAAATTAACTTGTTCGGGATTATTTGTATCCAACTACATTATCACATTAAAGGTTTCGTCACGATCACATGTGGCCTGGATGTTGAAACATCTAAGCCCACGACACGGCATTTGTGTTTGGATTAGTTGTATAATTTCTATTCACTCAAAGCAAGGTACATTCCATCAAGGCCAATGGACTTGAATCTTAATTGTAATCGTTTACTTAGAACAAACTTGATCAATGGAACTTTCGGGATGAGAAAGTTGTGGCTAGAATATTGGTAAAATTACCAAGCAATCGAGTTGAATTTAAAACTTTTAACTACAGATTGCACTTCGTTGAGGAGATCCTGCGTTGGCGTTGCAAATTACCTGAGTTTCATGGAAAGTTACTGTACATTAATTAGTGGCGGAATTTAGAAATTCAGATACTACAATTACCAACTTTTATGTTTTGGAGATGCTAAAGAATATATTTCCTAAATAAAATATTTTGAGTGACTGTGTTTATATTTTTATTCTTGTATTTTGCCTCATAAGTAAAATAAATCAAATGTTTTTAATTTGAAGTGGAAAAATTTAAGGACAGACAAATATATCAAGATTATTTACGATTGCGCATGACTAAGGTTGCAAGTTGCTAATCATTTAACTAAAATTACTTTAAATTATTGCTAAGTCAATCATTTTTTTCCTTAATTGGATATTAAGGTATTGCTTTGATTAACTTACTTATTACTTACTTACCCATGATACTATAAAATTTAATGTGTCGTAAATATTTAAAATATTTTAATTGAGCATTAAAAACTGAATATGAATACTAAATTACTTATTTACTTTAATATATAATATATAATGTACAGGAGGATTCTACGGTCTATATATATATTGCACTTCTAAAATATATAGTAACAAAATTTTTCTACTTTATAATATTATAGTAATTACTGAACTTTAATGAGTTCCTAGTTCAGTTAGAAATATTTGATATGATAATAAAATGTGTCAAACTCGATCTTAACATAATTTCTTAACCCTTAATTAGTACTTTTATGGGTCAAAAGTATTTCCAAGAAGCGTAGGTGAATCAGTACGTGGATGACATAATTAATTCTAAAAATAACCCCATAAAATTATGATGGTTATCTCATAGAAACAATTTACTATGTATCAATATCTGAAAAGTTGATGACAAAATATGATACTTAGTACCAATTTCTATTTTAGAGGTTTTTTATTTTAGTTTATTTTTAAACTATATCTGTCTTTCTCTCTCCTTTTAGTCTTTAAAACCTTAAGCAATCAATTTTTTTTCTCAAAAAAGTACATTTTTATTGTATATAATTAATCATAATAATTAATAAAATGCGAAAATGGACAAATTTTATTTTAATTTTAAATTTTAAAGTTTTCACGCTATTTTTTATTTTATACTTGTGGAACACAAAAACACCTAAATAATTGCTTTTTTACTAGTACTTTTTTACTAGTTGCTATGAAGAATATTTCATATACCTTTAAAGAATTTCTCACATACTAACAAAAAAATTTCATGTCCATGCTTCTTTTTCAAACGGTTGAGGATTTTGTATGCGTGTGGATATATATATATGCAGACACAATTTGAAGCATGGTGTAATATTAATTCTTACATTGCTATGAGGACAGGGATAATATAGACCTTTTTGATTTATGTTTCCATTTTCATTTCTTCTCAAGCAACAAATTGTGAGGGAAGCTCTCTCTCTCTTCCCTCAGTGTGGGGAGGTCGGAAGGAAGACTAACCATATACAAAATTACTTAATTTATTAACAGCACAAACCACAACACAAGTTCGATCAATCAAAGTTAAGAGATGCAGCCAATTAATAAATATGAAGAAAATTAACGAGTTACGCGAGATATTAGAAGATATTAAATACTTAGTACACTTACTTAATTCAACAGCTCTGACTTCTTAGCTATCTAATCTAGATTCAATCTCAAGTGACAGATCATCCCCTTTATCAATTATCAATTACTAAATATCCGTGCCTCACATTCAATTTGATTAATCACTGCTCCGCTGGTAGTCTATCCTGTCTCTCCCTTCTAACCGAAAGCCTAGACTTTATATAGTAGTCCTAATTTGCATGCCCGCGTTCTCATCTTCAAGAGGAAGTTTTTTAGGACCAAAAATTTTCCAAGAGGACTATTAGGAAAAAGATCGCAGATAGAGCCGTCACAAAGTTACTTATTGCCTTGCCAGTCCCTGTTCTTTTTTTAATATTTTTAAGTATATGTGCAAATATAAGATAGAAAGAAGAAAATATCAGTGCCCGTAAAGCGTATGGGCAAACCTGTTGTGGCCCGCTTTCGATAACCCCTACGGTAAACGGGCAAACCAAATAAGAGGTTAAATATAATTGACAGAATACAAGTAATATTCTAAAAATTTATGCTGGGAATGTAATTTCTGTGTTTTTTATTATTAAAACTTCTAATTTCCATAAAATTTTGTTTATTATAGAACAATATTTTTAATTACAATACAGTCTAATCTGTTTATGTACATAAACATGGTAAAACATTATTACATAAAATTCTTAAGGATCTTAACATTAAACAGATTTCTAATAAATGGTTAAAAAACTAAGTAAGGGGCAAAAATATCTCTTAGAATGGACCTAATCCTCAAAAACAGGGTACAACGCAGACAAAGAAAAATTCGAATTGAAATTATCATTTTCAATTGAAGCAAAAGACACAAAACCTTTTTCTCAGACTGAGTTCATCAATTTATTCACTTCAGCATGACTGCTGCACTAAATCAACGGAAATAAGCTGTGTCATCGTACTTGTGGCTCGTTCATCTTCTTGAGAATCGATGCTCCTTTGAATATAACGGATTCTCAATGTTAGTGAACACAAGATTTGGCCTTTCTCCAAAAGTTCAAGATACGCTACGGATGAGAGGAAATTTTGGCATGAAAAGTTAAAAAGCTAATCCGCAGTGGGACATCATTGTGTAAACAGTGATTTTATCAGAGAATCTCTTTTCTTTCCGCTACTCTCAAGTGGTCTTACGTTTGAGAAGTGAGAGTTTGAAATTTCATTTTTGTGGATTATCTGCATCCATAGACACCGAAACTATTCGTTGAGCAGAAAGTATTGGATTGACTATTTTGGAAAAAGAAATTTTTCTTTTTGTTCTGATTGGCTGGCAAATATTTTTATAATACTTGTACTGAACTTCCGTAAAAAGAACTGGCCTTTTTCTCAAAACATTTATTCTTAAACTCTTTTTTGATGAAAGACTTATAATATAATATAAGGACTTACAAGGACTTATATTTTTTTCAAATGTTGTGAAAAAGAATTTAAGTTTTAAAATCAACACTTAAAATATTTTCCCAACCAGAGAAATCTTATTCCTTTGACTCCGGATTATTATAAACTTTGAAACTCTCATGTGCATCCTAAAACAAAATTTCTCAAACATGAAATTATTCTAATAAATCCTACTGGCATATTATGTGTGTGTGTGTTTTACACTTCCTTCTTCATAAAAATAAACCACCTCGGCAAACTAAGCTAAATCATCGACATTTGAACGCATCTATAATTCTACAAAATGGAATTCTATAATTCTTCAAAATGTATTAGATTAATTCTCAAGGAATTAATCTAATACATTTTGATTTTTTGTATGCTAATATTTTTTGTGTGCATAAAATGAATCAACTGGGGTAAAAAAGGCATCATGAAAATAAAACCCAACAGTCCAAATGTTAGGCAATGAGAAGTCTGTTTTTAATGTTTACAATACTAAACCCTTATTCATAATTAAAAGAAATAGCTTCAAATAATTTATTTAGAAACAAAAGAAGCACTTTTTATTACAAATTTAAAATATCATTGTAATTACAATGCATAATTTTAAAAAATTATATAATCAATGAATACATTCAGTATATGTTTATAAATATATTTCTATTCAAAAAAATTCCTATTAATGTAATAAAATATTTATTTGATATCGCATGTATTTCATATTTCCTTCCTATGCAGCTTATTCATTACGATATAAATTGTATAGATTACATTTTATAAAATAATAAGTAAATGAATAATGGATTTTATGAAAATTTCATTTATTGAATTAAGATCTACAAAACACTTACACAACAATTATATTTACAACTGCAATATTTTTTTTTACATAAGTCTTTGTAAAATACAGAAGTTAGTAATTAGATAATTAAGGCAACACCATTTGAGTTCTTTTTAAATCGAAGAAACTGCAATTGTTTCTAAAAGAATCGCAATGTTACAATTGCTTCATAACTCTAATGAATAATGTAGAGGATAATGCAAGTTTCTCTATCTTTCCGATATAGAAAACTTAAACTATATTTTTTTAGAATTTGAATCTTATCCAACAAAATGTATTTTTAAAAAAAACTCAACATTTCATATATTCAATATTTTTCTTATTCAATTTTGAGTTTTAAGCATGTCTCTGTAAATCAAAGGGAAATATTTCAGGAAAATGTTTCAGTTTTTTAAAAAAATGCGACACTTTTGAAGCAAGTACAAATTTTTTCGTTTCACTTAGTAGGGAATTACGAATTTATTTTCTTTTTTACAAACAATATTCACTACATTAATAAAAACATTTATTAATATTTAATATACATTTGAATAAGAGACATTGATCTGTAAATTTCTTTAGGCGTAGTATGGAAGTGATTGGAGGGGAGTTCCAGCTCAGGGATCATCTTCATGGCTTGAATGTGGTTGAGAATTTCTATGTCCGTCTCACAATATCTTCAAAATTCGTTGTCAGTAGACAATCTGTACATTTCTTGATTATAAAAAGAATAATATAGCTAACTCGAATCAAAATAATTCAAAATGGCAGATATATGGATTACTTTTCACACACAAAATTAAAGTTTCAGATTTTTTAATATGTTTACCTAAAGAGAAATTTTAGTAACAATCTGTATTTCATTTACGAACCCATTTGGAAGGAGCATTTTATACTATTATTACACTATAAATACATCTATATTAAGTTATTCCTATTTAAGTAAGTATTTTAAAAAGAAAAAACAAAAGAAATCTAGATTTGTTAAAAGATAATTACTTCATAGAATTTATGAATTTTTAAAACAAATTGGTTAAAAATCAATAATTTAAATCATTTTTTCATTGTCTTATCAATATACATTTATCATATACTTTAATAAGATAATATTTTTCTATAGGGTTTAAAAGATGAATCAAAGTATTTTTATGCTAGAAATATGTTATCTCACTTTTACATGAGTATATTAGAACTTGCAAAAAAGTACTTCTTCATAGTGAAATAATAATGAACTATTTTATAATATTTCAAAAAATAATGATAAATATAGTATATCCCATTTATCGTTTTAAGTAATCCTTATATTTGTAACACTTGGGAAACAAGATTCCCCGGTTTCCCACTTAAAAACCTCTAAAACTTTTGAAAACATTTTCAACGATATAGCACCATGGACTCAAAGATGATATCCTATATAACTCGAACTTCAAGAAGCAATTTTTGAATTTACTGTATCGAAGACTTTTATCTCTAAAATACAAAAAAGAAATAGTCATCTCAAAGAAGTAAATAAAAAAATAAACTTCAAAAAAATGTCTTGCAAATCATTGGGAAAAAAGTATTGCCTACTCAGCACCTTTTACAAATTCTAATGTGTACCAGAATTCATAACAAGGCATTTCTGGAACTTTTTTTTCCTTGTACCTCTTTCTTTTGTTCGGGAAAAAGTAATGCCTCGCAACTGGGGAAAACACTTGAAGATTTGCTCCCGCGTTTACTCAATTTTGGTTGTTCTCAAGAAGAAAAGTATCAGTGCATGCTTTTGAAGGGAGAAAAGATTCCAGTTGATATTTTTATACTTCTATTTTCTTTTTCCCACTCTTTCATCTCATAGTCACTACAGAAAGAGTAAGTTGATGTTTGCGATGCAAATTCACTTCGTAACTTGAAATGTGCGTTGGTGTCTCAATAGGTTTTGCATTTTGCTCTGATTCTGCTTTCATGATAAAGCTTTTAACACATTACACTTCAGATAAGAAAATAAATTATGTATTCTTTTTATATCTTATACTGAATTTATCTAACAAAAGCATTCCTACCTGAACATTTTACTAAAAGTCGCATATTTTGTATATTTGTCGTGTTACTAATAGTATTACAGTTTAAATAATTTGAAGAGTTCCTTTTCATGAATATTTATTCTGTAGTTTCAAAGTTTAAATAAGTGAAAATAAACATACGTGGTTTTTATTTTGATACAATAAAAGCTTATATGCATTACATATTTATATAAATAAACATTTTATAAAATGAATAGTGATAGCATACATAATCAGAATTAAGCTATACATCGAAAATAATGAAATTTAGAGATAAATTAAACAATTTGTGAAATAAATAATCTAAATAATAAAAACTAGTAATTCGTAATTACATAAATAATTTAATTTTATATAGATTCTTTTATAATACAATTTTCTCTCTCTTCGTCAAATTCTTTAAGGTATGTAACTACCTTCGGAGCACTTTTGTTTTAAATATATAAATTTTCATCTGAACAAACTTTTTTTTATTTGAAATATGGCATAAAACTAGGAATTCAAGTACAATTTTCACAAAATTAAAAACAACTTTGGATATATTGGGAATTTTGAGTGAAATTTTAATGAAAAATTGCAGTTACGGTAAGGCTTGTATTGAAAATTCTAAAAAATATATTCAAATAATATTTATACAGTGCATAAAATATATTATTATCTGTAATTAGAGCTATAACATTTGTGATAATTTTGAACAGTTTTTGAAATATTGCATTTTTTATGCAAGAACTCAATTTTTCACAAAAAACTAATGTTATTTTCTCACAAAAAGTGCAATAAAACACATAAATATGCATACAGAAATTAATTATAGTCTGGACTGGAGATAAACCTAAATAAAACATTTTCTGAAAATTTCAATCCAATATCTTAAAAAGAGCAAAAAATTGAAAAACAGAGTTTCTCAGAAAATGCATTTAAAGATTTTAATGTGGTATAAAAAAAATTTCTACTAATTGCACATCTTTTAACTCACCATATTTATGGGTCAAGACCTCTTTAGCTTCATTTTAAACTAATTCGGACTTTTTTTAAAAACTTTTGTTGTTTTCTGAAGAGTGTTATAGATTACAACAATTGTCATTTTTAGGGAAAGTTTGATGAAAAATTGCATTTACAGAAAATTCTAAAGAATGTATTCAAATAATATTTATACAGTACAGGAATAACATCTTTATAAGAGTTAGGAATTAAAAGATTTGTAATACTTTTGAAAGTTTTTAATTATGCCAAATTTTATGCAAAAACACGATTTTTTTAAAAAATAAATGATATTTTTTTCATAAAAAAGCAATAAAGTACATAAATTTATACACAGAGAATAGATTTTGATTCATAACACAGATATAGCTAAATAAAAGATGTTCTGAAAATTTCAATTCAATATCTTAAAAATATTTTGAGTAGGAATGTACTTCCTGTTTTGTAAACTCCATTTCCAGTTTACTAATTATGCTATAACTTTGCTTCTAAATATCATAGAAATAAAACTAGAGTGTTTTTAGAATCTTAAATGTATGGGCTATAAAATAAAAGCATAAAATCAATTTTGAAAAATTTCCCCAAAACGACGAATTTTGGAATACCTTAAGTATTTGAATTAAGGTAGTCACATACCTTAAGTATTTGAATACGCATATCATCAAAAAATTTACCATTATGATTTGATGATAAATAATTAATCTCGAACGAAAAATAAAATTTTAATTGTTTTGCAGTAATGAAACAAACATATGCTTCATATTAATAAATCAGAAGTTGTACTTAAGAAAAATCCTTATATTAGGAGATACACAATCATAATTGCAGATATATTTGGATTTAAATTATATATTACTAAAGTGTGAAGTATTAGGAGAGTTCAAAATCAATGAGAAAAAATATATAGCTTCCTTATATTATTAGTTATCATAATATTGAAATTTTGATATTACAAACTTTATAATTTAGCATTAACATTTTCTATAGTAACAAATTACTGAAAGCGTTAAAATGCATTTTTGTGTTCTCAGAATACAAAAGTGAACAAATGTTTTCAATAGTTCAAAGCAGATATCTGTTTTAATTCCTTTTCATACACTACAAAGGAATTGAATTCAATTGAATAAACCATTTTTTCACTCTTAATATTAAAATGGTATTAACTTTAAATAAAAGTCATATTACGACTTTAAAAGGCCTTTTTGTTTGCTAAAAGGAAAAATAAAATTGCAAAAAATTATATGCATGCATGTGTCTGCATATAATTTTCTTTAAAAAAAATATATCATGTTCCTAAATTTGATACATACAGAATATTTTTATATAGTCGCCTAAAAATGTGAAAGTCATATCATGAATCATTGAAAAATTATTTAAAACTCTAAAATGTTTTTATCTCTTATTATAAAACAACTTTCCCAATTGAACAACAAGTTAGCATTGAACATTTTCTATATGTTATGCCAGATATTGTAGACATTTTTTTAAAAAAAAGAGGAATTTTAAAAAAAAGCACAATATAATGCAATAAATCTGATATGAATCATTTTTTATCGAGTGCGTACACAATTCAAAATGATTCAATAATAGTTCAATGAAATCAAATATACTGCACTGCAAGAAAAAGTATCTTTGTTAGAATATTTAATTTTTAATGTACATAATGGAAAAAACTTTCGGGTTTACAAACTACATATATTTAATCTACTTAAACTCATTTCTAAAGACTGTGTGTAAAAAATATTTCGCATAAAATAACCGCATATAATATGCTATTTTTATAATAGGCAAGTAATTGTTTCAGGCGCAGTTATCATAAAAAGATTGATTTTAATAAGTGACAATTATTTTTTGAGTCCGAAATAATGCACAAAATATTTCTGCAAGTAAAACAAATTATGCAGCCTTCATCCAATTGGAATAAACGTCTTATTAAGAAAATGTCGTAATATTGTCTGCATATAAGATATTTATACAATTTAATCTGAAGTAATTGCATTAATATTTGGAAAAAAATAATACAAATAAAATATTAAATAAACATCAGGCTTAGCTCTTCAGTTAATTTCCAAAATAACGATTTCATTGCATTTGAATTAAATGTAAATCATTCTTTAATGATTTCCCAAATATTATTTAAGAAAATTTCTGTAATAATATTTAACACAAATATTCAATTTATATTAATAAAGCATATAACTGAAATTAAACTGGTACAAGCTTGAAAAGAGTACAAATACTTTTACTTTAATTTATGGAAAATCTTAGCTTTCCTAAAACCCGACCAAAGTTAACTGTTCTTCGGTAACTTAAACGTCAATCCAAAATGACGATTATAGATCACTGAAATTTCTCAAATCACATTTTTAATAATCAATTTTAAAATTTTTAAGCCCAAAACTCGCCAGAAACAATTTTCATTATAAAGACTTGTCACTAGTCCTACTTTTATGAATAATAGAAGGTTGTTCTTTTGAAATATTACCTGTCGTGTTCAATATCTGGTCATCTTAAACGGTTCTTTTTTCAAAAAGCTTATCTCCAGGTGTTGCCGCATCTCTCGACTGTCAAAAAGTCTGATGGGAGAATAAGAAAAAGAAAATAATTCTAGTAGTGTCCCGCACTGAAGCTTTGAACCGATCGTTTATTCTCCTTAGACAATAATGTATTCTGAGATTTTGGGATGGACGAAAGAAAGGCATCATTTATAAAATTTTTCTCAATGCCCCCTCATCATTTACATGAAATATCCATATGAATGATACGTCATCGGGTTTTACCATTTTTGCAGATATTTGTTGAAATTTATTACTTGTGAATATCCAGCATCAAAACAAAAAAAAAGCATATGTTTATAAATTTATATTACTTTTTTTGCTTGAATTTTACCCCCATGTTTGTTTCTTTCTTTGCCTACTGAATTTTGATGAATTTCAGTATCACTCAATGTTTTTCCTTTACTACTGGGTGATAAAAATTCTCATAAATCAAGGGAAAATTCTTTCAAAATGATATTTAGGGCGTTTATATGAAAAGACTGTTGTATTCCCATATGTGTTATCAATTGTACTAAATAATTTTTAATTCTGTGTTAGAAATATTCTCACAATATGCTTCGTTTTTCTTCAATGAGTTTAATTAAAAAAAGAAAATACATTATAAAGAATGATTACTTCTTGAATTCTCCAAAATAGATTAAAAATTAAAAAGTCATTTGTTTGAAAACTTAAATTCCAAACTCTTAGTGGAAGGTTGTAATAGAATAAAATCTCTACATTAGGAAATAAATAGTTAACTATACTGAAGTGATAAAAATAAATACAATTATACATATATATATATATGTACACACACACACACATATATATATATACAAAGGATATAAATTGATTGTATATATAATTAATAAATCAAAAACCGAATTCGACCTAGCTCTGCTTAATTTAGAATCAATTACAAAAAGAGGTGCATTAATATTGCTTTACTTTGCTTTTTTTTTACTTTAATATTCCTTTCCAATAATAAAACCTTCTATATTAAAAATAAAAGATATAGGGCTCCTTATTTTCTTTTATTTTTCATGAACCAAGTCTTGGCTGAAGAGTTAAGTAAAGCTTAACTAAAAGTGGCCAAGCTAAAAAGTAAAATCAATAAAAAAAAAAAATAGATTGAAAGGGAAAAAAGCACGAATAATGTTATTTCAAATATTTGTAAATTTTGTTAATCTGAATCTTTTGAGCATTTAGAAATGAAGAGGAAAAACAATTTTAATATAATTTGATACACAAAATCATTTCAAAAAACCTGATAAATAATTTTAAGTATTAAGTACAAAATGTATTATTACGGTTTATTTTACACAGCTGGCCACCGTAAATTCAACACCAAGAAAGACAAGAGATAGCACAACAAAATTTATTTGTAGATAACATGTTGTTCAAGTATCAAATGATTAAATTTAAAGACTTCTGTGAAGTGTGGTTCCTGCCATAATCAGTAGCCAAATTAGCCGCCATTGTTGGAGATCAACGCTACCACACACCTCGGCATTGATTCAAAGAGACTTTGGATGTGTTCTTGGGGTACACAAACCAAGCAGCTTCCACACGTTGCCAAAGTTGATCTGGTGTGGCAGCTGGGGGTGTAATCTGGGTGAATCATTGAGCAACCATGGACCACATGTTTTCTATCGGCGAAAGATCCGGAGAGCGAGCCGGCCAGGGAAGCAATTCAATCTGGTGATTGACGAAAAACCTTTGGACAATGCGTGTCCCGTGTGGTCGCGCATTATCCTATTGAAATATGGCTGTGGCCAAGCCCTGAAGGTAAGGAAGGACAACTGACTCCAACACCTCAGAGATGTAGCGATGGCTGTTTAAAGTACCGGCAATAGGTACTAGAGGAGTACGAGAGTGATACCCAATACCTCCCCATACCATAATACCAGTTGCAGGACCAGTGTGGCGGTGCATAGCGCAGCTGTTCAGCATCCTCTATCCACGGTGTCTCCAGACTCGAATCCGACCATCGTGGTGTTGCAGACAGATGCGTGACTCGTCAGTAAAGACAATTTCATTCCATTCTGCCGCCCACATCCTTCTTTCATCGCACCATTGGCGGCGGAGATGTCTGTGGTTCTGCGTCAAGGGTAGACCAAGCAATGGATGTCTTGCGGACGGACCACTCTGCTGTAAACGGCGTCGAATTGAACGCGCATACACTGAACGATGCGTTACGGACTCAATGTGCTGTGCTATGGTTCGCGATGTGACTGAGCGATCCGTCACTGCCATGCGCACAATTTGCCTGTCCTCACGTGAAGTGGTGCACTGAGGTGTTTGCGATCGACCACGTCGGTCCGTCGTATCCTCCTGCATCCAACGATCACATATCCACATTACAGTTGTTTGGTTTCGTCCAACATGACTACCGATTTCCCTGAAAGATAATCCACAATCTCGGTAGGCCACTATCCTTCCTCTGTCGAACTCGGATACTTGATCAAAAGCTGATCGCTGTTTTCTACGAAACATAACTGATCGTTTTTTGAAAAAACCACAAGAAAAACACAATTTCTGAACTTGAAATCGTCGAAGCCTTAAATAGCGCTTTGAGGTGGCGTCATGGGCGTGCGTGATGTGTGTCTGCGCTGAAATTCTAATCATTTGCTTGTATCACCTCCGCTGATGCTTGTTGTAAAGTTCGTGTTATTTGCGTGCTTCCTTCAGGGTGTTGCATTTACGGTGGCCAGCAGTATATTATAATCGGTTTCTAGAACAAGCATAAAAACCCTTTGATCATTTTATTGATGATCTGTTGTTATCTTTTTTAAGTTATTTTAAAACAATTTCGTGTATTCACCTTATTTCTGCAAACACTAAAGAATAATTTTCAAGAACAGATTGTGAATTTTAGATCATTACTTCAATGAGTTTTAGTACATGAACAAGAATACAATGAATACAAGGATGCAATCAAAGTCATTGAATAAAAAATGTTTTCTGATATAGATTCTAATGAATAGATATTTTAATGTATTGACATTAATATTTTATAGGCCATCATAAATACTCATGTGCTTTAAAGCTGATTCTGGACAGCAGAATCATTCAAATTTTAACCTATGACATTATAATAATTAAAGAAATATTATTTCTTTCAAAAATTATTAAAATTCAACTTTAGAGTACACATATTTATAGTTTTATCGTGGGCATAAATTATTAATTATTGTATAGGGAATAATTTTATTATTTCTCTCGAAAATGAGAGGTTTTAAAATGCAAAGTTTGTCTAGCTTACAAGGAGAGCGTCAAACAAAATTACTTTGAATAAAAATATTGAAATTATTGTTAAAAAGAAAAGCTTAAAAAAAGATAAACATTATTTAATGACTTTACTTCAGAAACAAAGAAAATTATTTGCTCGTTTCGTAGTTCCCTTGGACAACTATTTTTGAGGAGGCTTAGGAAATAATTAAGCTTTTAAATAAAAGTGGCAAAATTGGACAAGAAAGTTATTGAAGTTAAGCTTTTTAAACATAATTTTAATCTGAATTTAATTTTGTTGAAAGCTTTTGTTTTCCCCGCCCAGAAAAACTGATGGAAAGAAAAGAGAAGATAGAAGACAAAACGGCAAAACATAGCTAAATACTTAATGTTTTTGTAAATTAAATTAAATTATTTTTAAAAATTTAGAATAGTTAAAATGATTGGTTTAATATGATTTGCATATTACAAATAATTTAATATTTAAATGATCAAAAAATCTTTCTCGTAACTACATCTTAAATTTAAAATATTTAAATAAAATAAGCGTTAAATAAAAAAAAACTCTAGAACTCACATTTGAAAATAAAATTTGCAAAATTTCATTATATTGAAACAATGATCATTTATCTCTAAGATTCATTATATTATTTTACAATTTTTTTTTCTTTGTAACAAGGATTCTTAAAATAAAATAAATGTTTTTTTTTTTAATTTTTGGATTAAAGAAAATGTTTGATGAGAAAAAAAATTTGTTACAATCAGTTGCTTATGGTTACAAATGTTATTATTACTCAATTTTTTTAATAAATATTTTTAAAAAGGCACATATAATCTACAAAATATGTAATAAGTTGCTTGACAGTAAACGATACTTCAAGAGATAAAACATATAACAATGATGGGCTAGAATATTTTACGAAGGCTGTAAGTTAAGTATTGGCGACACAGGTACAAATAATTTTTTTAATGAACTTATGAGTCCAATTGCGTTACATTCTTTCTATATCATCATTAGAGCAAACCTTATAACCTTTTGTTAAAAGTTCGACAGCCGTGGGAGACCATTTATAAGGTGTTGACTGTTGATGTCAGCGACGGAGCGCCCTACTACGCGGCTACGAAATTGATAACATCAGATAGGTTCCTTCAATTTCCGAAACAGTTCTAAGTTACAAGGATTCATGTCAGGTGAGTAGGGAGATTTTTTGAAGATTTCTCACTTCCACCGTCTTTTACTACATAACAACAAGCGATTACATACAACACTATAGGGAGAATAGTTTGCAATAAATGTGGACGTTGGCCTTCATAGCCGGACACAGATGGTGCTGTAGAAATTGGCAATGGTAGTCTGCTTTGACAGTTTGTCCTGCAATCACAGCATGTTTAAGAATCACACCCACTGAATCGTATGTCACAATCATCATAACCTGCATCGACTGGGTTCCTATCGAAATCTCTAGGAACGTAGTGAACCTCGGTAACGGTTCATTTGATTAACGCTTTGATTTGGGCTCATTACGAAACGATTTAACCCATCGTGCAACCATCCTACACGTTAATTCATTTTTGCCACAGGCTTCCAGTAATTCTTGATAACTTTATGATGCATTTTTGACACCGGCAACCTCGAGAGCGATGGAAATGAAACTCTTCACTTAAACACCACACAACAACTACCTTTCTAACTAGATTAACAGTTTTTGTCCCCTACACATCGACAACAATGCCACCTAACCCTTATCATATCCTACTTGTGCATGCCCACTGTTCTGTGAGTTTCTAGGTTAAGTTGCTACTATTTAATTTGCAGCCCTTGTATGAAAAAATTATGTAAATAGTATAATGTAAAAATTATGTAATACTAAAATACAACTATTTTTGGTAGTTTCGCAAATGGAAGTAAAAGCATTTAAAAATCATTGATTAATATAGACAGTATATATTCTATTGTGTGTGTATATACAGATAAATTTCATTCCAATATCATTCTATACACCGGTATGTGATATTAAGGCTTGTAAAATTCAACTTTCTCTATTTTTGTTTTTAATTCATATACAATTTCAATTTTCTGTTTCTTAAAATCTGAGTTACTTTCAACTTGAATAAAAAAATTATAGTGACTTTTTTATTCTAATAAAGGATAAATGAAGCATGTTAGTTACATTTTTCTAAAAATTTCATTTTGCCGTTTTTAAAACATTGTAATATAATTTTAAATAAAAAAGGTAATTTAAATAAAAACGTAATCGATATTTTAAATTTCATATCAATAAATTTTTAGCTGATTGGTATTTATTTTCATTTGCCCTTTTTATTAAGTTTGATTAGTCAACATATTGTCACTTTATTTGCTAATATTATATAAATTTTTACACAAAATACCTTCACTTTTAGTTACGATTATTCATTTTCTAATAATGGAAAATTTTGTGCATTGATTGTTATTAAAACCAATGTTACTGAAATGAAATCAGTGTATTTCGATTTCCAAGATCATTTGAAATGTTACATTTGCGTTTGCATTTTCACATAATTTTTATAGTGTGCTTTTAATACTTTTCTTACAATTCACAAAAATTTACTCTTTTTCTTAAACAGTTTTAAAATTTTAAGGTATCTTTCTACATCCATCTTATAAAACGTATTCCAGCCTACTTTATTATATAAAACTTTCAATTATTATAACTTGAGGAAATATATTTAAATAACTGTGATAGGTCGGTTAGAGAAAGCTTTACTGCTTCTTAGTTTCGAAATTCATAGTTATATTTCTTTCAATGGCTTGCAGTATAGGAAACAAAGAGTAATAACGATTTAACAATTTTTCAAAAATCAATTGTTGATTATAATTCAAATAATATCAAACATAGTTGCAAAAATTTGAAATTAAATGCAAAATGTGTCCTTCATATTAAATTCAAATACAAAATTACTGACACTACCAAAATGAACTGAAAACAAATTATAGTTTCGTTGTGAATATAAATGATTACCCTGTTTTTAGAAGTATTTTTATCAACAAGAGATTTCTGTAATAAATCTAAGTGCAAAGATCACATTTATCTAAAAATTGGGAAAAAATATTAATCCTTTAAATCTTTTTATGCTATGTAAAACCCAAAGGTGTCAAGGGAAAGGTGGAAAGACAAAAAATCAACACGTGACAACCAATGAAATTCTGTCGCGGGTTTGAAAAATCGACTGGTGCTGAAATCAATCAAAAAACGCGAAATCAATAATAACGAAAAGTCAGCTTGAGTCTTTGCGTCAGAATAGAAAAAAAATCGCTGCATTTCTTTTTCGTGGAAGAATGAAATGATGCGTTTAATACATTTAAAACATATCCCGTCTTTCTGTCTTTTAAATTTGCATTGTCACTTGGGATACGAATAAAAAAATATCGTGCATAATGTAATACAATTGTGAAACAAATATCTGTTACCCGCAAAAAAGTCTTTAAGAAAAAGCAACACATTTCTTTTGTTATTTTAGAAAACAATGCCAAATAGAAAAAATAAGAAAAAATTTTCTCCGCCTGAGATTTCTAAAATGCTGCATTGCAGAAATCCCATTTGTACAAACAACGCGGTATTCTTTAACTGCAAATGCAGTTTGAAATATTGCATTTTCAGTACTGGATCTTTTGATCCAGTCAGAACTTGCTTTCATATAATGCTCTCTTAATGCGGAAAAAGTAATAAATACGAAAAATAGAAGTAAAAAATGCCAGTATTAAGTAAAAGTCATGCAATAGTTATTTCAAAATAAAATATCTTACAAAACTTATTGAAATGATAAATTCAACAGTAAAAATATTGTTATATATTTATGAATGTCAAAATTAAATTTATTTCCCCACCTTATTATAGAAAAATATAACTCTTTTTGTAGCTTAAGATTTTCTTGTTTAGACTATATATGTAACAAAAATTCCAATAGCTACAACATGTTGAAAATTTAAATAAAATTATCTAAGGAATAAAACAAAATTTGTAATTTTTTTTCTTAATAACATATACAACTCCATATTATGATAATTCATATTAAGAACCACAATATAATTCATTTAATGCTGTAAAAATAATTTTATCATAAAAATGAAACTTTTTTCTCTTCAAATATTAAATTTACATATAAGAAATATTTTTTAAATATTAAATTATTTTCTAGTAATGTGTTTGAATAGTACATTTATTAACTTAATCATATATACCTTTTAATCAGTTTAACATAAATCATACAATAAAACATTCAAGCTTTCATTTCTTATTAGACATTCATATTAGAATAAATTAATTTACGATATTTAATATCTTTAATGTTAGTACTACTTGCATTCATTCAAATTTTTACTTTGATTGCCTCTTAAAAATTAAACTCAAAAGCTCTGTAAATCAT
Organism: Trichonephila clavata; assembly: GCA_019973975.1. NCBI lineage: Eukaryota > Metazoa > Arthropoda > Arachnida > Araneae > Nephilidae > Trichonephila > Trichonephila clavata. The sequence continues at coordinate 131,381 of BMAO01014008.1, forward strand.
ACTCTCACAAATAAATATTTCCTCAAACCTTACAATAATGCATCACTTGCAAAATCATATCCTGTTTCACAAATTACCCTTTAAAATCATTTCAGCATACACCATTTTGAATTTTCAGCCCCAGTTATTTAAATTCATTGTATTCAGTCTCTTTCCTCAGTTCAAGCACAACCGGATAACAAAAGGTTATTATGTTATGGCTCATCCTGCTTCATAAAATTCTATTTAATTTAATATTTGGAAATTGTAGTTACAAATGATCATCACTTTATTTAAAGTCGCTCATTAAAGTATCAAATGAATTGGTCTTCTGCTTAAACATCTTCAATTTACATTGCTTATAAATATGCATATCTTATGGTTTGATGAATTTTACGAGCAATCAGCGAAAATAGGAATTATTAACTGAAAATATAAGCGAAATTTTTAGTTTAAAATAATAATAAAATTAAATAAGCAGGCATTTTGACTTTTAAAACACGCTAATTAATTTCATTCAATTTTTCCATTGTATGGCTCATTTTTATAGAATTAGTTTTAAAATTATCTTATATTTTGAAGATAGAATGGATATTCCCTTACGTTAAACGATTAAATGCAATAAATTGCTTCTAAAAAGAGACCTTAGGTTTTCAGTAAATAAAACGCATAAAAAGTAATCAGGTCATTGAGAAGTAATTGTACTATGATGTCTGTAACTTTCCAGCCGAAATATGGATTACAATTAAATATTTCAGTTAAAGAAATTTATTTTATACTGCAGGAAATTGTAAAAGAGAATATTCGATATAAAAAAGAAATTATTCAATGAAAATAAAAAAATTGTTATTAAAATTGTTAAAAAATTTGTTATCTAAATAAAGATAATAAATTTTCAAGCATCTCTTGCCTTTTAAGCGCATGTATGCAAGTATTTTAATCAATGATATTATAACCACGAAAGACATAGTATATTTATTTTTTACACTCCAAATTTCATATTCTTTTATTATTCCTGATCGACTCTCAGACATTGTAATAAACAGAATGAGAGTTTAGCAAAAACAAAAACAAAAAATGTACTTAATTTTTAATTTACTTCAGACCTAAGGAATGACCTTAAAATCCTTTTGTTCATAGTTCTTTCATGAGAAACTAAAAGCATTTCTTCCTAATTAGTCTTATTTTTACAAGAAAGAAGTTGAATTTTACTAACGTTTCTCGTAATATCATTAGAAGAAGTCTTTAAACGCCAGTTAGAAATTCACAGGCTTAATTTTTATAAGCAACTCAATACTTTAAAAAATATTTACAGTTATTGTTATATTTTCCCATCTTTTCGGTAGATATAGGATTAATATATCATCCTCCGTTTATTTTTTAAGTATAATTGTCTATTAAAAAGATCAATAATTTTAGTAAGAAACAATTGTAAATTGTTAAAGTATTTTTAATTCCTGGAAATCGATATTTTCAACTTAATTACGTTAACAAATTTATGGTTTTAAGCCATTTTTTAAATGCATTCAGGTACATCCTTTAAAGATTCAACTCTCTATAACATTGAATACTTTTTTTATAACCCTTAGTGATATGTTTGCAAAAAAAATCTGATATCCACACACACACACATATATATATATATATATATATATATATACATCAGTAATTAATTAATTGTAAGCAAACATCTATAAATTAATTATTAAGTATTAAAAAGTTTACAATCATAAATGTAGAATCATGAAATTCTAATTGCTTTTAAAAGCTTACAAGGGATGTAGGGAGAAAATTCCAGCTATTAATAAATAGAATAAAACAAAATCATGTAGAGATATTTCAAAGCTTAAAACTAAAAAGTGTTCATTTAATTAAGAAATACTCATAAAATTAATCTAAAATTTTTCCAATAAGAGTGATGTAATTCAATACATTATACTCACTACACTTCAATATAAGCATAGTAATGAGCTTCATAAGACAAGATTGAAATAAAAAAATACATTAATTTGAATCATGTCATATTGGTCACTATCAGTGATCATATTTCAGAATTTGAGTGACAATTGTTTGTCAATCAGAATTTTTAAAAAATTAATGAATCTAAATATGAAGTAAAAACTTTTTGATTCATGAATAACCCCTCAGAAAAATAATAATATGACATTTGAATTGTAAAATACTCAAATCAATTTTATGGCTTTCGGCTCTCAAAATAGTTTATTAAAATCTGCATTTTTAAAATAAAATGTTTTTAGAATATAGTCAGTAGAACAAAAATAATTAAATTTAACAAAATTAGACAGAGCTACTGACAAATTTAAAATCTTTTATATAAATCAGTTTAACAAGAGTAAATTTGCTTATCAATGTTACGGTCTTTTTTAATGAATATAATATTCAACGTCACAAACACAAAAGCATTTAAAAAAGTCAATAAAATCACGGGTATAAAATAATCAATATATTAATATATATATTTTTCACTACAAATAAATATAAAAAGTAAGTGCACATCTTCTAAACCTTAAGATAAGTATTATTTTGAAAAGTTAAATAAATGTTCATATTTACACATTAATCTTAATCTTAAGCAAGTATAAGCACTTACTTTTTTAATTTATTACTTTGTTTATACTAGACTCCAAATGTTAAGCAACTTTCAATTGTCAGAGCTACATGTACTTTTAACTAACAATCTCAGAAACTGTAAAATTTAATTTGTTAATGCATATAAGTACACAATTTTCTTAAGAGATACAATACTAATTCATAATAGAATTGAAAACGTTTACTGATTGTTGTTGTAATAATCAAGTAAAAGATCTCAAAATATGGGTCTGGGGTTTAAAACATCGCATACTATCATTCCAGGTATTACAAAATATAAATTTCCTTAGATTAATTGAAGAATTAATCTAAAACTTACACAATATACTTATAAAAAAATTAAACTTTTTTATTAATAAAGTTAAAAAGTATTAATTTATTTTACTTAATACTAGATGTGAAATTGATAATTTATTTTAATATTTTCGCCAACATATTCAAATGGCCTCCGATATTAATTAAAGTTTTATTAAGAAACCTCAAATTAATAGATAACGTATCCATTACATTTTTACTATAATTTTATGGGAATAATTAAAATCAAGGAGTAAAAGATAACCAGTGTCTTAATCTAATTTAATTTTATGAGCTTCATGTGAAAGATACACCACACAGCTTTGAGAAATAATCTGAACTCAGTTAAGTACGAAAAGATCGGAGGAAAGATGAAATTAATTTATCTTCTTAGGAGGCTTTTCTAAGGAAACTAGTTTACAACAGGATTGATTGCTTAAAGTTGATAAGATATTTACTGTATGTTAGAACGTGTTGCAGTCATGATTAAACATCCTTCCATAGAAAAGTATAAAATTATTTCCAAGAAATAAGTTTTGGAAGTTTGAGTAAAACACAAAATTCTTCACCTCTAATTTCTAAAACAACTTTAATAACAAATGCTTCAAAATATATGTTACAAAAATATTAGACCATTTCAGGTATCCGAACACGTTCGGAGTACTTTTTCAAGAAATAGCGTACTAAAATATTATAAATGCTTTTTTAGGAAACAAGACCAATAAATAATAATATTTAATTAACAATTTTAAAAAATTGTCTAAATTTTACAAAAATCACAATTATAACAGAAATTTAAGCAATATTTTTAAAATGCTTCTAAGCAATTAAAGAAAAAAAATATCAGCAAAATTATTACTAGAACGAATTAGATGCATTTATGTAAAGAATGTAGCAAAAATTCATGTCTTATTAAAATTTAAAAATTTTAGAGATAATCGAGTAAATATTATAAGAAATTTGACATTCTCTTTATGAAATCATTATTTAAATAACGCGCCATAACTCAAAAAATATTCATATAATAAGAAATATTTTAGTATAGTCTCTAGAAAATAATATAAATATCAGATTTAGGAAATGCATTATATCAGGTTATAGAAATACATTAATAATAGTTTGAGTTATCAGACTCGCCATGATAGATTTTGAACAATTTAAATGCTCCCTTCTGGTAGATTAAGGACCCATTTCTGGTTTATTTTCATTTTATAAAATTGATTGTAACTTGGTCTATAGGTAGCGTAGAAACAAAACATAGTATGTTTTGTAATGCCAAAAGATGGCTCTATCAAAAAAATAAAAAACAAAATATATATGTTTTGACCAAATTTGCTCATTTTAACGAGTTTTGATACCTTTTTAATAATTCATTATCAGAAAATTATAGAATTCAGTAATCACTTAAAAATTCTACTTTTAAATAATTAAATAAATTTTTTAAAAATAATTAAATTTATCTTATTTATTAAATAACAAGAACCATTTTTCATCACACTCACTGCATGAATGAAGAGTGAAAAATGTATAAATACGAATCAAAATACTTGTTTCTTTTAAAAATAAAATAAGCAGTAGTGACATTGAAAACAACAGCTTAAAATTTAGGGCAGAAAAAAGTTTAATATTGATCTAATTATTCTTATGATATGTTAACATGTATTTCTCATAAAATGTCAAACTTGTTCAATTATAAATTTTTAAAAAAAGTCTTATCTGTAAGTTTGAAACATGAAAAGATCTAGTCATTGCCTATTATTATTATTTTTTTTTCTCTTTTGTCGAACAGGAAATTGCATCATTCAAGGTATCCGGAAATATTTTTTTGGAACTTACGTGAAAATTTCACATTTAAAGCTATTGTAATCAACGGTTTCTTAAAAGTTAAAGCTTATCATAAATTAAAGATGACATAAGAGATGGGAATTTTAAAATAAAAGTGTCTAAAAAACCTAGATTTATCTATTTTTTCTTTTTATAACTGCCCATCACAAATAGATCGAATTTTATTAAAAAGAAAGTAAAAATAAATTATTATTATTTTTTTGCACATTACAACATCATGAACTTGATTTTATTTCTGGTATAATATTAAATAATAGTGTTTGTCATTTCTCTATTTATTTTATTTTCATACATTTCTTTAAGATATTCAGTAAAATTTTTTTAGGCCAAAACTGTCATTTCATAAAATTACAAAAAAAAGTAGCTAACCTTAAGGCATTCATATACTTTCAAAGACAGCTTTTTAAGAAACAATAAATTTGTTTTCTAATTTATGTGAGAATTGAATACTTTAAAAAGATTTAATCCTAAAATATATAATAAATATATATCTAAAAATTCATTTAAAATCAGAATTGTAACGCTAAGTAGGGAAACATTTGACTTCTCAATGGATATGCTTAAACTATTTTAAATAAAATATAATGAAATATATTCTCTTTAAGTCTAACATACACACACGTATATATATATATATCATCATAATTGCTTATCAAGTAAAATAAAATATTTAAATATGTGCTATATTTGTTTTTAAAATGAAATTAGAATCACGTGTAATTAATTCATTCTAAATAATACGCGCAAAAATATGTAAAGTGTAACTTAAATTGTTTTTAGTGACAATTATTTATTTATGCAGAATCCTTAATCATGGTACAATAGTATCGGCAACGAATCATACAAAATAAATACTACATGAAAATTTCTAAGAAATTAAAATATCTTTACTAAGACTTGGTTTTCTCAGTTAAAATTATTACTTAAATTTCATTCGGAAAAAAAAACACTAACATCTGTAATTTTTGTTACATGGATATTACTGGTAATAACCTTACCGATAATAAAGCAGGCAAGTGTCTGTAAAAAAGAGACATATAGGTAAAGAAATTATCGACACACATGTATATTTAAGCAACCCTTTAATTAATAATTATATTTAGAAACTAATTTCAAAATTCTAAGATTATCAAGCTCTGTTTTGATGTGTCTTGTTTACTCATAATAGAGGTTCTTATTTCTTTAATAAGCAAAATGGAATGAATAATACTTAAGATTTTCAACAACATTTCATTCTTGAACTTCATTGCCTTTTGTAGATAATTAAAAATGTGAAAAAAATATTAGAAACGTTAAATATAAATAATTTTTACATTCAAAGCAGTGCAATTATATGTGTGGCTTTTAAAAGAGTTTAATTTGGGTTTTAATGTGAATTAAGAGAAGAGGAAAGTTATATTAAATTCTTTTACAGGGAGAGTATTTATTAAATGAGTTGTAATTTCAAAGAGGTGTAAATATATTTCAATACATATTTAAACTTTAAAGTTCTCCTTTAAAATAATACGTAACTTTAGGTTTAGCTCAAATTAAGTTTTTATTGAATTTCAAATGTGAATTAATTTTTGCTAATATAGGAAAGAGGTGGGGGAAACTCTTTTAATTTGCTGAGATATTTACATTAATTTCTAATAAACGTAACATGCAACTTTCTTTAATTAAGTATATACATTTTTTATTCTTTCAAAGCTATTTAAAACTAGAATTTCATAAAGAAAAAATTGTTTAGAATTGTAGTTAAACGTTAACTAAATATAGTAAACTATAGAAAGCATTTCTAAAGGAACTCTTCGTAATCCAAAATTAGTGCTTCATAAGGTTTTATGAGAGTTCCTCTAAGTAAATAATATTTAATTAGCTATTCACTCGAAAACTATTCTTAACTTTTTGAATTCTTGCAATAAAATTGAAGAAAAACAAACAAAACATACATATTTCTCAAATGATATTTAAATTTATAGAAATATTTTTTCAACACATTAAGAAAAAATTCCTGCGTATGATTTTTATCTATCAAGTAACAAAAATAAATAAAATACGAGATGATATCGTTGCCACCCAAAACCTGGGAAAATTCAAACCTCAAATCGCAGGCAAATTTCTATAAATCGACTTCTAGTATATATATATAAGTATTCATTAAAAATAAATATAAATATCTTACTAAGCTTAGTTGTTAAGGATGCTGTCGTTAGCAGACGTATTATGTACTTATTTAACTTAAGAATCACATTGGATAAGAGCTAGAAGGATTCGAGTCGTTGAACATTAATAATTTAAATCTTGAATCAAGAATTTTACTCATTAATATTGCCTTTGGGAATTGATTCCAAACCGAAGGGGAAATAATTAAGGAAAGGACACCTTTTCAAGCATTAACAAATCGCATTATTGAAATTACTTGCTAGTGGAAATGATCAGCATTAAATATCTGTGAACAGGTTATTTATGTAATTTCCACAAGTATCTCGTTGGAGCTTAAAATAACATTAGGAGCAGGGAAATGGCATTAATCTGATTTTGTTTCTTTATCGAAATTATATGATTAACACGTTATGTGGGGTGTTCTATCCATGGAGACGGCAATTTATTTGAAGGATGAATAAGCAGTTAAAAAAAAGAGTTATTTTTGATGGTTTGATTCATGCATTAATGATATTACTTATGCTTCTTCAAACTTTTGGATTAATTGCCGATGATATTCGTTTTATCATAAATTGATTTCTATTAATATGTTCTGACAACTTTTTAAACATTCAAGACATATCTATTGTTTTCTTTAATATATTTGTCTTCAAAGATTTTAAGAATTTATTTTCATTTTAATTATTTATTCCAATTATGACGTTGAAATACTTTATTTCCATTTAAAATATTGAGTTTTGTGGAAGGTAAATACTTGAAAACCTTCTGATATGTGTAACATTTTAGTTCAATTAGAATTTTGCTAAAACATGCTAAAAATGTAATATATTACGACTCCTGCAGTATGCTACTTTTTAAAGAATATTACATATAAACAACTTGGCTTAAGCTAATACGATATTGAATATAATTGTGATACTTCTCTTAACTTTCTGTGATTAATATCAGGAAAAAATATTTCACCTACTTATGACAGTAAAGTTTATTTAAATCTACATTAACAATACAACTCACAGAATAATTTAAAATGTTAACATTTCTAGAAAGTTTTAGACTCTTTTACAGTTAGGTAAAAATATACCCCATAGTTAGGAAGAGCATTCGTTTCTGATTTTATGTATATGAAATGTAGTATTTTAACAGTGAATAAAAGTGAAGCTTGCTTTATCAAAGTATTGAATCCGATTGTGATGAAGCCTCAAATCATGAAAGAATTATAAATAACTACAATACTTATATTTTAATTATATTTCTTACACACCAATTTATCAATAACAACATCTTCATTATCATCCATTAAGAGAAATAAAAAATTCCACTGTTTTAAAAACACAAATAAAACTTTTTCATAAATAACATGTTTAAATGTTAAATTTTATCTTAATACAGTTAATTTTCAAATTAAATAATTGTTATTTGCTTACTTAATTTTAAGATAACAATATAAAATCCATATAGATTTTATTTATGAGTATTGATTTCTCTCTATCTTTAATATAAATCATTCTAAAATTAGCGCTGTGTGTCTTCTTGTATGAAAGTATATTATCATATTAAAAATTAAAAATATTATCATATCAAATACTTGCTGATAAATATTAGTTTCACAACCATTTACATGTCATCAAAAAGTATTAAAAATGCCAGTTATCAATGTACCTTATCTTAATAAAGCAATCATTTTGTTTTGATCAAAACATTAATTTCATTCTTAAGAATACTTAAATTATCAAATATTGAAGAATATTACTTTGGATTTACATTTGAAATACATGTTATAAATCTATTCAAATTGTAGCATAAAATGGAATACTAACTATTCGCAGAAAATGGTTCCTATTCTATTTCCGCCTCAAGTTATAAATCATTAGGACAATTTATTCGATTTAAATTATAATCTGGAATTTATAAATGTAATGAAAAGATACCGGAAGAGCTTTAAATCTGAGATTTATATAACCTTTTTTTAAATATTCTATGGACTCCTTAAAAGATGCTTTCAGAAATTTTCATAGAAATTGTGTATTTTTAGATATATAACCTTTCCAGGGATATTATAATTGGTTTTAAAAAGTCATTAATTGACAATAAACATTTGCTAATTATTTTGAAAAAATTTCAAGCATTTCGGAACTTTGAATGTTTATCTTAAAAGCGTTTTGAATTGTTATTCTAAAAATAGCAGCTTAATAATCATTTCTGTTTGCCTAATGGTAAGCTAATTTCCGTTCTTTATTTTGAATGAATCTTTTATTCAATACAATATCTTAGGCATTCAAGATATAAGGAAATTCCTATTAAAGCATTTTGCCACCTTCTTTAGAACTTTAATAAGAATAATGAAAAGAAAATTTCAGACGCATATTAAAAATCTTTGACATCCGAAAAAGGTTCTTAAGCAACATTAAAAAACAGCTAAAAGCTAAAAGTTTAATTAATGCTTTTCGATATTTTGAAATGGGACATTTTACATTAAATGCATCGTCATTTTTATTGTTGAATACTCTATTAAAATCTTTCACGCTTTATTATGTGCCGTATAAGGAATTGTATTTACCTGAATGATTTTAATCTAAAAATATTTGAAAAGCGTTACCTGAAAGAAAACGTATTTACGCTCTTCGTAGGTATGCTTTTTTCTATTACAATCCCACATTATATTTGATAATAGAGAAAGAAAATTATTTTGTTGCATGGATATTCACAAACTCAAAACAACTTTCAAAACCACGCACCGTTTAATTAGAAGATGGCAAGATAAAAACGAAATTTCAACTCATATTAATGAAAAAAAATTCAATCATTTTTTAAATGAATCTCATACAATATATATTTGCAGAAAACTCTACCGAGAAAACACAATCAAAATTCCCACTGGGCAGATAGAGAGGTTTCTTTACTTCAATTTAGAGACGGTAGCTTTTTCAATTTTTTAGTTACCTCGGGATATCTTTATCAAATCTTGTCAGTAAAACATGATATTTTGAAAGAAGAAAAAAGTAATGAACTTCGAATGATATTTTTTTACAGATCTAGATCAATTAAAGGAATCTTTTCGGTATTTCCCTGCTCCCCATGCCACAAATTTGTCAGAATAAATACTGGTATCTATTAAATATGCATTTTTTCATTCCAAAAAAGATTAAAAAATAATATTAAATGTTTCATTTTTTATAGATTTAGAATTAAAAAGAGCTTATGCAATGGGGGAAATGTTGTTAATAATGTCAAAAAAGTCAAATTTAAAAATGTCAAAAATAAGTTGCATGAGAAAGTTCTTAACATTTTTAATCAAATTAATTGCTTTCTAAATTGAATTTATAATTGATTCACCCAATACTAATTGACTTTCATCTTTATTTGAAATTCGTTTAAAGAAAAATGAAAAAAATTAGATTAAATGATTCAATCTTTATTTCAAAACACGCAAATGTTGAGAAGAATTTAAAAGTAATAAATAAAATAACTTCGCGACTTTCAAAGCATTTTGAAATATAATATGTTTTTAATAATTATTCTAAATGCATAAGGCTTCTAACTACAATTATTCATACTTTAAATCAAAATATTTATAATGCTCTCTAAACAAATTAAGTTTTACTTAATGTTAGCATCATTTTAAATATATAGATTACTGTCAAATTAGAAACACGTTTGATGTTAAGCACTATGAATTTGAAATTTACCACATAATTCAAAATTAAAAGTAACAAATTCTTTTAAATTATACAAAAAATTTTAAGTTTTTTAGTTTTCAAAACGAATTGAAAGTGTTGGACATCACTTCTCGAGAAAGAATATTATTTTTCACTATAAAGAATTATGATCCTATACCTATTGGTCAACTTATTGCAAGATTATTGGATATTATTAGCTAATATTGCTGGAATATTATGAGACACAATTATATACAATCAATAGAGGGAAAAGACTTATAGGATATTGTTAGACTTCTTATAATATGTTTATGAAGAGATTTTTTAAGTTACATTTATAATCAAAATAGAATAAAAAATTATTGTTAAAAGTATAAATTTATTTTGAAAAAAGAAGCATAGTTAAACTTCTTATAAAAATAAAACTCAAACTGTCAAATTCATTCACACACACTAAAATTTTAAATCTGTAAAACTTTTAATTTGATGTACTTCATTTTATTTCTCGATTTTATTTCTCAAAGAAAAATTGAATGTGAAGAATTCTTTTTATAACACTTAATAACCTTAATATATGAGAATTGTAAACAGTTTTGAAAGTTTGAAGTTATTCGAATACACATGAAGCATAATTTAAACTAAACTACCCTTAAAACATTATTTTCGACTAATGTAATTTAACCATCTGCTTCATTTAAGTATTATAAACAACAAATTCCTTAGCAAAAAACTTATAAATTCTAAAGAAACAAGGTGAATTAATTTTGTTGTGAGTAAAAGTTACTTTTGACATTTGTTTAAATCAAAATAAAAGGAATTCTAAGGCGTTGAAGAGGTTCTAATGTTCACGATTTAATATAGTATTTTAATAACTTACAACAAAAATTTGTAAATTCGAGAAGCTGCTTTGTTTAAAAAATACCATTTATATATTAGAAATATATTTTTAAACTAAATTAACTCTGTCACAACGAAAAAATTGTCACATATATAAAAACAGTAGCCTAATTGTTAAGTATATGTTAAGTATTGTCTCATCTTTACGCTTGAAGGTCATTATTTAGCTCATCATATTATAATATTCTCTTAAAGTTATTACTTGGAGATATAAATATATATCACAAACATTGCATAAATTATATTTTATTACGTTTGAGAAAGAGGGTTTACTTTTCATTTCTTCTTATATTTATTAACGATAACTTTATGCTTGTTAAAATACTTTCAACAAGAATGTTATAAGAAAATTAGTTTCAAGCTATATTAAATTTTATTGCTTTTACGATACATAATTTTTTATAAAATTTATATTATTTAAAAATTCTAATTTTTTTTATTTTTAACTTTATTTAATGTCTTTGTGGAGCAATTTAATAACGTAACAGAAAGTACTAGACAGCAAGAAAAATTAAGAATATCTAAATCTAATCATCTTATTGGAAGTAAATGTAAAAAATTATTTTTCGGTTCCAATATCTTAGATAAATAAATAAATTTGAAATAAGAATTAATATTTTAACAATTTAAAGATTCCAAATATTAAATACTCTTGAAATAAATTTTATTAAAAAAAACTTGATAACGAAATCCGTTTTCTTAAAAATTATTTTACATTTCAGAACACTGACGCGTTTTTTATTGAATTAAAAAAAAATCTTAATTACTTCGCTTCAGATCTTATTTGCGCAATTAAATGCTTTACTCGTGGATTTCTTATTTTCTTTAAGATGTAAATTAGTCAAACTAATCGTAAATTTTATCCTTAATGAGCCGAAAAACAGTGATGATTCTTTTTCTGAAGTAGAACACCATGCATAAGAAGCACTTTGAAAAATTTCTGTAACAACTTTGTAATTGCTGGGCGTGTTGCCTCTAAAATTATAAAGAGGAAATTTTACCTTTTCAATCTTAGCTCTTATAAAGAAAAGGAAAGGGGAGGTACAAGGATAGAGTTTCATTGGCTTAATTAAAGCGTCAGTTTTAAATTTCTGCTAAAAAAAGAAAGGAAACTTATTTATTCACAATGCCTAAAATCTTTATTGTTGGTGTAAAAGTTTATAATTGAGATGCGGTTCCTTAAATTTATATCATTAATAACTCTAAAAATGTTTAAAAATTTCCATATTATACAAGAGTAGCATAACAAGTTTCATAGCCAAAGTAAGACCAATATCGTAACTTTAATGTAGGTTACAGCAGTTTAAAGTAGATTTGATGTAGGTTCTTGCCATGAACTGTAATTAATATACAGAAATATTATATGATAATATAATTATCTTAGAAAATATTCGAGGAAAAAGGATTCAAAAAGTTTATTTAACTACCAAGAGAAAGGTTGAAAAGAGGAAATTATTGGAAAATTCTAGGGAAAATGCATTTTGTCTTCATCGGAAGTGTAAGTAAAATTAAGTAAAATTAAACATTTCTGAAATAGAGCTAAAGGATTAATTAAAGCAATATTTTGTATTAAAAACAACAATGGAATAAAAGAGTTTTAAGCTGCAAAAATATTCTTGTTACAGACGAAAAACTGCACATAATGCACTTAAAACTAAACAGTAACTCAAAGTGGAATTGTCTTCAACATCCATCGTAATTTAATTTTTTTGGAAATGTAAATTAATATAAATTCAAAGTATCAGTAAATAATCATAATATAAATACAAAAGAACCCTTACATTAATATTTTTGTATTTTAAATTTCATAAAAAGTTATCTGAAATATCTCGTTCTGTTTTCAATCTTTATTCAATTTCCCAATACACATACAGATTTATGTAATTGAATAACAATGTTAACCTCTGATAACAATGAAATATGGCTATTTACAATAATTTACTTGATTATATATGCATACATATAGTTTTATACATTTTGACATGGTAAATTCAGACTATCCAGTTTGTAATATAAGCTTAATATTTATTATAAACAAATTTCAAAAAAAACTTTTTATTATATTTCAAACTTAGATATATTAAAATTTTGGTCAGTCATTTTATGTTTGATGAATACAGCTGAAACCTTACATAAATCTCAACTTGTATTTTATAAGTTATCGTCAGTCTGACGGAAAGGAAATTTAAACACAAGACTACAAATTACAGATTTTACAAGAATAGTACTTATTTCTGCAAAGCATTAGTAGAAGTCGAGACTCCAATCTAAATAAAACCTTAAGGGACGACTGATTCTTAATTTATACGATGCAATCCACAGAAATAAAGTTCTCTTTTCTTTATGCATTTAACATTTGTAATCTGAACATTCTCTGTGTTGATTGAAAGAAAATCACTTTAGTACTAGAGAGAGAGAGAGAGAAGCTCGATTTTAATTTGAATTCCAAATAGTATTTCGTCCTTTAAATGAGTATCGCCCTTTAACTCAACAAAGCAATTTCACATCCCTAATTGTTTAACTAAACAAATATACGACTAATTACTGGTCAATTCTGAAAGGCAAATTTTATTAAACTAAGCTTGTATGTACGATTCAGAACTTTACAGTAGCAACATTCTTCCTTCTAAATTTACAAGATATACAACTATTGAATTGAAATTGAAGCTTATAACGTTAAGATATTAATCTATCTAATATAAACACACACTATCATAATTTACTTATGTGTATACCTTATTAAATTCAATTCATCTTTTCGTGTTGATAATTTATGTGTTTATTTTAGTTATCTTCTAATGCATATTTATATATATGAGGATGAGTCAGAAAAGAAGTTTCCCCTGTCTACTGTGGTCAGAGTTGTGTATGAAAGTCAAAACATAGAATGAGACATTAAAAATAAGACATAACTTTATTTTTCCACATAAGTACCAAGTACATTGAGACATTTGGCATACCGCTTGATAAGGCTTCAAAACGCCCTCCAGGGAAACCTCAGGGCTTAGAATATGGAAAAAGCGTTTAACGACTATGGATTAACGTGCAAGAGACCGATACACCATTGGGTAGAGATCGACCGTGATCAAGCAGTTCGATTCGAAAAAAAGGCCAAGGCTTCCCTGATCTGGTGTTCTTTTGTTGGATGGCAATGCGAGACCACACTCGGTGACGGTAATGCAAAACCATATTGAAACTCTTGGCTGGGAGCACCTACACCATCCATCATACAGTCCTGATCTCGCACCAAGTGACTTTCATCTGTTTCTGGCTTTGAAGAAAAATCTTATCGGAAGCAACGCTGAAGTCAAACAAGCCGTTAAACGCTTCTTCCGTATGCACAGCCCTGAGTTTTTCCTGGAGGGCTTTTTGAAGCTTGTCAAGCGGTATGACAAATGTCTCAATGTACTTGGTAATTATGTGGAAAAATAAAGTTATGTCTTATATTTAATGTGTCATTCTATGTTTTAACTTTCATGCTGACCACAGTCGACTGGGGAAACTTATTTATCGAATCACCCTCGTATTTGCTTACATATAAGTATACATTAATCATTCTAACTGATACACAGAAATTCACCTTAAAGTGAAAATGTTGACAGATATATATTTTATGTTTATCAATTATTAGGGGAGCTTTCAATATCGAAGTTCTTTATACCCTTTTAAAACTAGTAATTAATCTGGAAAAGTTATTTAAAGTAAAATTAAAGAACTTTTTGAGTGTGTGGATTGAGAACTTTTAGAACACCATTATTAAAAAAGAAATAATCACCTTCTATCTGATTATCAATATTGCATTAGAAATTGAAAAACAAAAATGTCAATCAATTTGCTTTTAAATTTTTAAAATACTTTTTTGTAATAATATTTAACATTTCACACAAAATTTCACTAAAAAGAAAAACATTAAAATTGTATAAATTTCTAATTAACTTTAACAATATAATTCTATCAAATACCATCCACTTTTCATATATGAATCTTAATAAAGTAACATTTTGTGTTAAACTTGAAGTCAAAAGACTTTCCGGGTTATTAAAGATATGAATTTTTAATGCGGCAAAGCTTTGAATATCCTTAATGACGTTAAATATCACACGCGTAATATTCACTTTTATTTTTTTTTCTCTAAAAAGACTTCAAGTATTAATAGACATAATAAAGGACATTGCTTAAAATTTTAAAATATGCAAATCCCAATATATATGTATATCTAAAAGTATACGAATATTTTAACAAATAAGTACGTTAAAAAGAGAAATTTGATGTATTTTATTAAAAGAACAGTTGAGCCTATTATTTTTTAAAATCGAGCCCGCAATCTACAGGCCATGAAATATATAGTTTAACTACTAGGCTCTTTTACATAAGAAAACATTCACTTATATAATTCGAAAATCATCTACAATTTTTATGATATTTGGTACAAAGTGATTTCAAGACAAAAATCGAGCTTCGCAGGTTTCCAATACAAATACATTTTCAACAATACATCCGCATACACATAAAAATACATAATTTTATCGTGGTTAATATTCATATTCTAATTATAATACACACGTAACAATTTGTCCATTCTACAACAATTGTACTGCTAGGTGATACCTTTGTAATGTTCCTTTTAGTGTCTTCGTATGGAAACAATGACTCTCTTGGAGTTGGGTACATTAACGGTTTCTAATATTATCACCATTATATTTTTAACATATGTAAAAGTAAAATCTGTAAGCATTTCTAAAAACATTGTAACAAAATTATTACTTAGAAATCAATAACGAGTATTATCGTAAATAAATAAATAATAATAAAATTTACTTTTTCAATATCAGATAAATTATTCAAAATATCATTAAGAATGTGTAAGCACTCGTACACACAATCATTCCAATTAAAAATGAAAACTGAAAAAAACATTTTATGCGAGTAGAGAATTTCCTTTTTAAAAAGAAAACCACTGTATTTGAATAATTAATATTAATCAAAAACACACCAGAATGAAAATTCATCTCATTGAACAGATAGGAAATTGAATTATATAAAAAATAACTGGTAATCAGAAATCTACGCGTAGCACTGAACAAAATAAAATTAAGTATATTTTTTTTTCTTCATGAATATTCATTCCAAAAGTAAGGTGTTGTCTTTAGATCAAATGAAACATTTTCAAGGAAGGAAAGGAGGAATAATTTATTTAAAACAACTAGTAATTATGAAAATGCACAGAAAAAAATTAACAAACCACAAAAGTTTTCGATTACTAAAACAAAATAATTTTCTAATAAATAATGTCTATTTTATTCCTTAAAAAGGAAATATGAATTATCCTTCATCGTATTATTAGGAACTTGGATTAATTTTAAAGAAAACAAAACTTAAATTACTCAAAAACAAGATATATTACATGCCGTTAATTAAGAAGAAAAAATCCAATTTAAATTGCAGTTAACACTCAACTAGTTTTTAAGTGAATTAAATCCTCCAATGAAGCATTGTTGAGGCAAGCAAAAACCTCAACGAATTTGATTAAACATGGGCGAGTTTAGAGCGACGTAGAATAAATTGCTCCGGTATTGTGGAAAGCGATGAGCGTGATTTATCCAAAAAGTCATTCTGAAGTATTTTGGGTTGAAAAAATATATTGAACAACCGAACAATGATTTCTAAATTACCTTTGGTTCATTAATTTTGTTGAAAATAATTGACAGTAATTCTTTTAGGGTGAACTTTTCAAAATGCTCTTTCTTTAAACGAAGTTCGGAATAAAACAGTTCTAAATAAAAGAACAAAATAAAAAAGGTATTTAAATAGAATAAAAGATACAGACTTCGTATGTTAAGAGGAACAAATTGTTCCGTAGAAAACTTACTCCTGGAATAAACATTATTTGTCGAATTAATTAACCGAAATAACATAGAAAAATGTCTTTTTTTACGAAATGCATAAAAAATAACATCAATGCAATATGCATATTTAAATTATATAAACTTTTAAACTATTTTATTTAAGACCAAACGGATTAGTTTAGCAATATAGTTGTTAAATTAAAATAAACTACCAAGATATGTTAAGCAGTTGCTGTTTAAATTTCACTTGAAAAGATTAGTTTAGTTTGTGTTATGTTTTCTTTTCGTGTGGTGTTATATTACGTACTTTTCAACATATAAATATAAATTTTGAATATTTGCCCTTAAATTTTCGAATATCATCCATTTTTTTACTGCAACAATTGAAAGTTTGTCGGTTCCAGTGGCTTAGAGGTTCGACCCTGACTGGAGTGAAAGACTTTCTGGAGGCGAAAATCGTAGGCATGCATTTCATATGATTATGTAGCATGAAAAAGATCCTTTGAGTATCAATTTGGATCTGGTACTCTCGGCAAAACCAAATCACGACAATATTTAGCATCTGACTAGAGCTTGAATTAAAAATTAATTCAAGTGTGATTGCTATACTCTCAGTCTATTAACGTGTAGACGTACCCCTCGCAGTTGATGTGGAGACTTCTTCCACAAAATGAATCTAGTTCTTGGCTCACAGTATGTGAGTGTACGTTCTTATAAAACTTCATGGACAACATGTTTGTCTTCTTGAGTGTTAGTGTCTCCATGTCACTGAAACCCTGAATAACGCTCAAAATGGTCCTTCTGATAACATCAACATCATAATTTTATGGCAATCATATGATCACTATACAAATACCATCTCTGAACTCAAAAAAATAATAATAAATATTGCATGTCCTCTTTTCGAAAATTTAATTTTAGTAATATTTTACAAACATTACTTTATAAGTATGCCATATAAAAAATAGGATATTCAATTGTTTTAGTTTTATTGTGGGTTTCATTGAGAAAATTGGAAAATTCACAATGAAATAGTGCTAAATTTATAATAATTACACGTGATTTTTCTTTTCTAAGTATGAAAAGAAGAAAATAAATTAAGAAAACTGAATTTGAAAATGCTTAAGTATCACGAAATCAAATTAGTAACCATAAAAGTTAAAAATATGCTTAAAAAATAGTTCAAAAATTGTATTTAATTTGAACATATTTTCAAATTATTCTAGATTCATATTTGCTCATAAATTACAAAAGAACACCGGTTAAAGTGGAGAATAGGGGGGCCCCTTGGCGAAGTCAATTTTTTGACGACCGGAATTGGTTATCAAGCAACTTAATTTAGCGATAGGCGTTCCAAGCATATAATAAGTAGAACTTTGCAATGAAAATAAATAAATTTTAAGGAGAAATTTAAAAGATATTAATAAAAAATTGCTTATATATTTATAAAGAAGTTTCTTTCGCCAAAAATATTATTTCGACAATGAGCACCCTCTATTCTACACTTTAATCCATAACACCAATTAACTGCTTGAAAATATTGAATTCTTCTTAAAAGAAGCTACATTAAATTGTGAGTGATTTTATTTGAAAAGTACATCTTTTCACATAGGTAATCATAATACTACAACCAAATATCAGTAAATTATCTGGATGATTTCTGTTACAAGTTACATGATGAATCCATGCCCTGTATTAAAATAATTGATGTGAGTAAAATACTATAAAAAGCTGCAAACAAATTAATTTATGAATATAAAATGATTAATGGTATTGTTTTCGCCCACATAATACGTTTCTTGCATTTTTTCTTATGCTTTTATGTGCTGTATTAGTAACAAATCCTATCTAATACGTTCTTTCCCCTTGTCTATATTTAACATAATTGATGAGGTACCATTAATGTGCTTTGTGCAACGGAAACGCTAAAACCAATATAAAGGGCGATTGCTTGGACCACACGAAATTGAAATCTGTCACAAACCTCTTCGGCTGTGATAAAAGAGCGTCAACACATAACGCATGAGGAAACTGGCTAACTTCATTTCATCAACTCGCCATTTCGCTTGACAGTCTGACAGCTTAGTTCATTTTTCCTATCATCGACTGTCGAGGGCAAGAGGTACCTTGTAAGGTATGTCAATGGAAAGAGGATGACCTAATAACGAAACTAAACAATTCTTTCGATTTGAAAGAGAACTGTTTCCAAAATCTTGCTTGAGAATTTTTGCAGTGTTCGTACATTTTTTTTAGTTTGACTAGAAAACAAGACTGATGAAATTTAATGTAATTGATAGATTACGATCGCAGAAAGAGCATCTTATATTTCCCATTTTTATATATTTTTGATTTTCCACAAAGAACTATTTTTGTACTTTAAATATATTTCAACTTACAAATAAACATGCCCTTAAAAACTATTGCTCTTCACAACTGAAATTCACAAATTCAGTTTTGAATTCATTTTAAACTCTGAAAATTACAAAATCGTTTCCCAAATAAAATGTACAAAAGCAATTTTAAAAACTTCCTTGCATTTCTGTAGATAAAAAATAAATATGCATTTCACTGTTTCAAAAATCAATTTTACAATTACCCTAAGCCCGTTTAAATATTTTGATAAATGATAAAGTGTAAGTTTCTATTAAGATGCATAAAATTTGTATATAATTTATTTTTATCCTTTTTTTCTGTTTTTTCCTTTACTTTTTTTTTACCTATATATATTTGCTTTCTTGTTGAATCCATCCTTTTTTTATGTATTTAATCTTCAAACTATAGCTTTGTCGTATTTAATTGTAGAATAAACAAATTTACTCTTATACCAATGTTTCGTGGCGGTGGTAACCTAGTGGCCAAGGCAACGAATTCGTGGCCGGCGTGTCATTTTAAGCCTGGTGCCGTGGCGGTGAAGACCCGCCTTGTAGGGAACGATGCACGTTAAATCTGTTGAGAGCTCAAACGTACTCCTGTTGGTATGGTAGTTAGGAGGGGGTGCCAACTCAGATGTCGTCCTCATCACTTGACCATGGTTCAAAATTACTAGGTCCTTCGCCAAAAGCCCTCGTGTAGCTGGACAGTGCGACGTTAGTATTCACTCACTCAATGTTTCTACTTTGAGTAAAATTTTATAAGATTATTATATACTTATAAAATTATTTTAATGGGTTGGTAATTCGGTAATTTAAAAACAGCTGCAAACAGTGCAATAATAGGTTATACATGGCATCTATTCTCTCTAACTCAGGTATTTTTAGGTCCAGAAAAATTGGCACTTTGATCTAGAACAACTCCACTCCGCTGACGAACCGCACTACTATATTACTTATAAACAGCCAGTGAGATAAAGAGAATACGAGGTTGTTGTTGTGGATAATACAACCAAACTAGTGGGTTCCCAAATTATAGTCTTTTAACAATTAGAAGATATTAGAAGATTTCTCTTTGAAGAGTTTCAGAGGTTGCTTCTTATTTAAGATAAGATAAGTACTCATTATTTCATAGTTTGTCTTGTTCACTGGTTGCATATTCAGATCAAAAATTAAATTAATAAAAAATAATTTCAAATTCCTGTTGGCAATCATTTTGTGTCCGATGTAAGGGTTTCTACAACTATGTTGAATTCGAATCTCTCCGAGAACCCTGACAAGCCAGATCACCACCTCAACCGATATAAAAAGAGAATGTTCCACGACATAGTACTATATATAACATTATATTAACATTTCATAATTATTGTCAACGAAAAAAAGCATGTAAATTTCTCTTTCGACTCATCTTCCTGTAATATTACTATTTATTCAGTAAATTTTAAGTACCATCTTTAGAATAATTTTATAAACTCCAGATATAAAACTGCATTTAACAATGAACATTAAGAAAACTCGAGAGAAGGAACTAAAAGGCATTTTAAGAAGAGATTTATTCTCACATTGAGTAAACTACGCCAAAATTAAGCATCTGAAGAATAAAACAATTTTCTTTTCGAAACGTTGCTTTTCTCTCCGTGAAAAGAGAGTAATCATTCTTATTCCACTGAAAATGATAGCTACTGCTGATCAAACTGATTCCATGCCATTAAGGCCAGGGAGTAAGAAATTTTATTTCGTTTGCCGTTGATGATGGCCACTTTAGAATGGAACAAAAACTTTTTCCTGGACAAAGATCTGGTCTCATTCTTCAACAATATTTTTTCTCCGGAACTGAATATCTCGTGACCTGGTTTTTCCAGTTAACAATGACAGTCATTTTTCTGGAGAGATTTATCACTCGTCTCATATTTTTTGTGTGATATACACATATACTTCACTTCCTAATGTCTAGAGATCTAATATTGGGAATAAATCCTGTTTATATTTCGATTCCTATTTACAGTAAAATAGGCTTACAAAAGGTGTGAACCTTAGTGGGAATAAAATGATGTGAAATGAGAGAACATGACAGATTGATTTGAATCCTATTGATTGTTTATTGCGATTCAAAAGTGAGTCTAAGCTCAATTCCCTTCTGTGCTTTATGGGTTTGAGGGGGAGGGGACTGCGTTTCGATGGAAGTTTTTATCTGCGTTCCGCGTAATTTAGAATTCACTGTATATTTCGCCTGGAGAAATTTATAGATAAGGCTGGCTTCTGATCCTTTCTCAGTGTTTGACTTGGCGGGTTTTGGAAAGAACTGATAAAGATTTTGACACTTTCTTTGTAAACTGTTATGTTAGAAGTTTTTCAAGGAATTGGGGAACGAAGAATAAACGTGTTTTATTGTCACACTTCATAAGAATAATATCTTAGTTTTCTGTATATTCGTTGCCTGAGGTCTTATGATATTCAGAAGTCCATATGTAAAAATAAATCTCGTTCTGTGTGTTATTTTATAATTCCTTTATTTTTCTTTCTGTCTCATAGCATTTTTCATAGGAAAAAATTTATCACAATATCTGTTTTATAAAAATTATTCAATGAAATGAATTTTTTAAATTTTATTTTAAATTCCAAAAAATCCCAGTATAGGGCAAAGGCTGATAGAAATTTATGATAGTACTTTTTAAATTTAAAAGTTTTCTTGCAATGTATTATTAGAATCAATTGATTATTTTGTGAATCTCATAAAATTTTAAACTAGAAATTAGATGATGCCTAAGAATTTTTTCAAAAGAATCGTAGCAAAACCAATTAAATCTCTATCTAGTAAACACTTTCATTCTATTTTTAATTCTTATTTTGAAATTTATAAGTTCAGAATTCGACATTGCTTTTAGAACAACAGAGAAAAAATGAAGATATGTCCATATTTAATCCGAAAAAATTCATGGGTGTAGCTTCGGGAGATAAAGGTTTATTTAGTAAAAAATAAAATTTTGTTTTTTAATCAGCTCAAAAATTCACCACACAGTTTTTTCAATTACTTTTTTCTTATTTTTCAGTCATGAGAATGATAATTTTAAAACATAAAAAACAAAGGTTTAAAATCTATGACAAAAATATTGTAAACATAAATCTATTGCACAACTAGTCCTTATTTTTCTTTAAGGAAAAAAGAATTTTTAAAGAAAACATTTAGCTTATCCTACAAAAAACATACTTTAAATGAACTTTAATCAAGGGCTTTTTCAAGAAATTATTTAGCCAATTTTTTTCAGAATAATCTAATTTCTTTGATTATATGTAGAATTATCTCGATAGTAACTATATAAAAAATGGCATCTATTTCTACATTCATAAATATAGCTCAATTATAATGTTCATAAATTATTTTTAACGTTTATAAGCATATGCTATAAAAAATTTTAAAGTAAAATGAAATACGAAATATGAAATTTTTTGATACGAATACTGATATTAAAACAATTGTCATATTTCTACTAATAGTTAAAAAAAATTTTAAAATTTTTTTACTTGTCCATTGGTTTATAAAGTTCCTATAGTAAACATCTTTATTGAAAAACACACAATGACTAATATCTCATTAATTTCTCAAGGAAAAAATTATTTTTAATGTACTGCATATAATTTTAAATTTCCAACCATTCTTTACAGTAAAAAAAGTAGTAAATCCATACTAAATTACAAATTAGAAATTTAATGATAGAAATTTATGAAAACTAAAAATAATTTTCACTTTGCTATTCCCAAATAAATATTCAATATATTTTAAGGATTAACTACAACGAATATTTGAATACATTTTAACCCTTTCACTGTTGAGCAAATTTAGAGCGTCTTGTCCTGGTTGCCAAGATTTTATTTTAAAGAAAAAATAAAATTTAACAAAATATAATAATATTAAGTTATTGATAAAATAATGTTATCTCGTAGTGAGTTTTTTTATTCAATGAAAATCTTCATATATGAAAATTTTCTTTTCATTTTGTTTATTTCACAAGCTCGTCACCTAATTTCAGGTGGCGACAGTAAAATGTGTAATGTTATATTAGATTTTCATACAGATGTATAATGATCCTCACTGGGAAAACCTATAAAGCTATGGCAGTTAGAAAAAGTTGTAAAGTAATAAAAATGGACTGATAAGCAATACTTAGCAGACCTGAAGAAAACTAATTTTCAACTTAAAACAGATTATTGAAAAATGTAGAGAATTTGGAATTGGCACTCACAATCTTTTTATCGATTTTAGAACAGCATATGATTGCATTAACAGAGAATTTCTCATAAAAGCTATGCATGAATTAAAATTCCTAAAAAACGTGTTGCGTTTATACCTTTGACTCTCAAAGAAACCAAAATTCAAGTACGCATACAAAGTAATTTCATCAAACAGCTCGAGGTGAATAATGGAATGCGACAGGGAGACGCATTGG
This sequence comes from Trichonephila clavata, assembly GCA_019973975.1. Lineage (NCBI taxonomy): Eukaryota > Metazoa > Arthropoda > Arachnida > Araneae > Nephilidae > Trichonephila > Trichonephila clavata. Next base: position 155,467 of record BMAO01014008.1, read on the forward strand.
CATGACTCCTGTTTAATATAGCACTTGGAAAAGTTATTAGAGACTCAAAAATCAATGTTAAGGGAAATATTTTTAATTAGTCAGTTCAAATACTGGCTTATGCTGATGACATTTGCATAATTGCCCCAAAAGCACCAGCTCTTAAACAGGCATTTATGGCATTAGGACAAATAACTAAAAGAATTAACTTATCTGTAAACGAGAATAAAACTAAATATTTACCTTGTTTAAAGTCTGACTTACAACTTAGTCACATAGAAATTAGCAATTATAAATTTGAAAAACTTAGCAATGTTGCTTATTTGGGAACTGAGATAAATAATAAAAATATGCTAGCCCCTAAAATTTATAAAAGAACCATTGCTAAAAATAAATTTTTATGCCTTCAAGAGTTATTTAAAATCCTGTTTTCTCAAATTAAGAACTAAATTGCTTCTTTACAAAAGTCTTATAAGATGTGTCCTGACTTATGCTCAGACGCTTGGCCTTTGACTTTACGAGATGAGGAATCTTTGAGAATTTTCAAGAGAAAAATATTACGTTGTATTCTTGGTGGGATCCAAGTGAATGGATCATGGAGAAAAAACTCTAACTTAGAACTCTACAAAATTTACAAACAACCTAATATTGTAAAATTTGTCAAATTACAGAGACTTAAATGGGCAGGTCACCTGACTAGAATGAATGAAGATCGTTGTTGCACGAAAATCTTTCTGGCAAGGCTCATGGAAAATAGACTTCGGGGGCGACCCCCATCAAGATGGATTGGCTGTGTCAAAAAAGACCTAAATATTTTAAAGGTCAAAAACTGGAAAACAGTTGCCAAAAGTAGAGATGCCTGGAGAAAACTTCTGGAGAAGGCCAGGGCCCACCCAGGGCTGTCCAGCTATTGAAGAAGAAGAAAACTATCCGTTGGTTGAAGAAATTGCTTTACTCTACTTCGAAATTTTCCTGCAGAATACATGCATGTTCTATAACCAAAGAAATCAGAGGAATGATAAGATGAGAAAGCGTCAATTTAGAGAATCAGTTATAAAGCAGTTATTTGATGGCGTCGGCAAAAATGCAGGAGAAAGCAGCAACTATAATATAAATACAACTGATTTTCCTTACTTAGAACATATTTCATCTACAGAAAAAAAGAATGTCTACAAAACAATGTCGAATGTATACAAAGATAAAAAGTAAGGAGACTAGGTATTTTTGTCCAGTGTGTCCGAACAACCCAGCACTTTACGTTGGGGCTTGCCTTAAAGCTTATCCTGCACAAAAATGACAATACAAATATTTTTTTTTATTTTTGGAATACATTCATATATATATATATAATATATTATATAATATATATATATAATCGAGTCAATTATGAATACTAAATGATATGCAATTTACTTGGAATAATGTAAATATAAGCAATTCAATAAAAAAAAAAAAAAAAAAAAAAAAAAAAAAAAAAAAAAAAAAAAAAAAAAAAAAAAAAAAAAAAAAAAAAAAATAAAAAAAAAAAAAAAAAAAAAAAAAAAAAATAAAATTATGTTGTCAATTAATCTAAAATTGTAGCACAACTGCGAGATACCTCGTAGCTGGCAATAAATGGGTCAGTAATTTTTTTTTTTGTTTAAATATTCATTCAGCATTTAAAAAATTCATTAATTTATCTGTATCCAAAGATTTTTAAAAATTTGAGTTAAATTTACAAATTTTGGTAATGAAAACATTTAATTGAAATTATCAAAATAAACTTATTTTGCAGGGTTTTGATTAATATTATTAAATGACTGCTTAGAAATCTCTGAAGAAACGCCAGAAGAAGAGGGGAGGTTTGAAAAGACTTTTTTCTCTCTAAATATTTCATGAAATGATTTTTTTTTCCTTTAATATAAAAAGTGAAGTTTCAAGACTTGCTTTAAGAAGTAATAAGAAAAGAGCAAAATAAATAAATAAAATTAAGGAGATTATCTTTTTTTGTTTATGGTTTCTTTTTTGTGAATAAAAACGATCTTTTCAAAAAAGATCTGTAACATAATTTTAATGCTTCTTTTAACTAGTTTTACAGAAGCTGCTATTTCATGAAGAGATAGAAAAAACGATTTTCATTTTGTAACTCAATTCTGCTAGGAAATTAAGAGATCAAAATATCTCATGAAAAGAGTAAGTTAATTTAAATAATTAATAAAGCTTCAACATCTGATACCAATTAATTTTTTGTGAGAAAATATATTTTATTTAGCAGTGCTCCCTTTTTTATAGCTTAAAATATTCATTAATGTACTAAACTTCCTCGAAAGTTAATTTTAGGAGTAAAAAACAAGATTTAAAAATTCTTAAGATTTGTGGTCTTAAACAAAAACAGTTCCTTATACAAATTCCTCATTGTGCTAAGAAATGAATTAAAAAATATGAACATTTTACATTATGATATTCAAAAGAGATAATTTTATTTCAAGTTCATTTTTTACAGATATTTCATAGTACTAAAGACAGATGTTAGCAAAAATAATTAATTAGAAATAAATTAATCGAGGCAAACTGTGGTCATAATAGTTTTCTGAAGAAGCATTGCAAAAATTTTTATTTACAATCTGAAATTAAGTTTAGTTTTATTGACAACATATAGTTTAAATAACCAACAAAAACTTCCTTTAGTGTCATAACGTAGGGGTTAATATGTGGTTTCTTTATTTTATAACTATGTTGTTTTGTTTATCTCTTCTATTTACATTTTTACTCTATTAATATATGCATTGGTTCAATATTTTCAGTAAGAATCCAACTCAGACAAATATTATTTTCATCACTTGTTATAAATTATTAATTACATTACAAATACTTGGATAAAATGAAGAAAATGTCATCAAAGCAAGACTTCATCGCTGCTGAAAGTTCTCGTTTTGTCCAATATTGCTCTACAAACCATACTAAATTATTTAGTTTGTTTTAACTTTTCTATACTGAAAAATATTTTTTTAGTGTTAGGAAGATAAATTATATCGACAATGTAATTACTTTTACAAACAAAACAAAAAACAAAATTCTTCCATTCATGTTATTCTTACATTTACGTTTTCAGTCGATTCGATCTACATAGAGGTTTCAAAAAGTAAGGTAACAAACCTTTCAGAGTAAATTTTTATTCAGGCAATAAAGGAACATATACCATGCAGGAAGGCAAGGTACACTTACTTCGTTACATAGTCACCACGCTTACCGAGGCATTCGTTCCAACGGTGCACCAAACCATCGAAACCAGCATCGTAGAAATCAGTGTCAAAGTTGTATAACCACCTCAAGACGGCTTGCTAAAACTCAGCATCGATGCTCAAATGCTTACCTCCTAAGTGTTTTTAAAGGTCCGAAAAGATGGAAACTACTTGGTGTAAGGTCGGAAATGATACGGTCCAATACTTTCCACTGAAAATGCTCTTTATTTATCCCGCTCGTCTGTTCTGCCTTTGTCGAATTCCATGCTCCAAAACCACACCTGTCTTCGTGATATAACACTTCTACCGTGCATTTCTACCAACTGCCGATGATTTTTTTTTCTTTTAATGCAAAAACCGTATCACACTTCTTATTTTAAACGCGGACCATGTTTCCGTCAACACAGCCACCTTCTTAGCTATAGTCATATTACTGCATAACCTGCACCATCTACCGAGGGACTTATTCATACAGGTAATTTGCTTACCCGTCAGAGTTCTTGTTACCTTACTTTTTGAAACACCTACGTAAATTTGTTTCAGCATTCACCATTATTTTCACACATTTAGAGGAGAGGGAGGTCTTTTTTTATATTTCTGCTTAGATTTCAAGTTCTTATAAAATAATTCTAAGCTTTTAGATTTTAAATTCAATTTCGTTATAATATATTTACAGTTTTTTTATCTGTTGACTTATAAATATGAAAGAAGAAAATAGCATTTAAATTCTACGAATATATTTTTTGTTTAATAAAACAAACATGTGTTCCTAATTCCTTATATCTATTTTTAGTACAACCTTTGACAATAAAGTTCGGGGAATAGTCCTGTAACATTGAAGTAAATGAAATATTAACGAAAGTTACCTTCCTGCCCTTCAAAATAGTCACCTCCCATAAGAATGCACCACTGAGATCTGTTATACATGTCCTAGAAACTTTGCAAAAAATCTTCTTTTGGGAGGGAGTTCAAAAGCCTCGTCACATTTCAGGAATATCGTCAAATCTCTTTCCTTTCAAAGCGAGTTTGGGTCGTGGGAATAGGACGAAGTCTGGAGGATGTTCAATTTGCACCCACTCCCTTTTTTTGCTAGTAACTGTTTGACGATATTGGCTGTGTGAGTAGGAGCATTGTCGAGAACAAAAAACCATGAACCTTGTTGTACCACGTACTAGGGTCGTACCCTACATATCTCCCACTTTTTTCTCATCCCTAAATACTGGGTAACGGGTGCGCACAATTAATTGATGATCTTTCGTGATTAATTTCCTCACACTCTTTGTTTTCGCCACTGACGGAGGTCACCGGTCTTCCGCTACTGGTTTTGTCAGAAACACTTTCCCGGCCTTCTCGAAAACGGGTGAATCACCTGTACACGCACTTCATGGAAAGGGCTTGATTTTAATGAACACGTACCATCATCATAAGTTTCTTTCGGTGTCGTGCGCAGCTTAAAAGAAAGCTTGAAATTAATCTTTTGTTCCTTTATTTTCCTGTTCTCAGTTAAGAACCAATGCACTGAACAAGCACTTTCTAAAACAAGTGTTACGTGGAACACAAACAACGCTCAACTGAACAACGGTGGGTGCAGATGGTCAAAACCTGCCACCACGCATGTGCAGCGTTCTGTTTTCCCAGTGTTGCCAGATTGGCCGTTCTGACTTCATTCACCGAACTTTATTGTCAGAGGTTGTATATGGTGTGTTAAAACTTGTTATTCCCAAATTGTAATGATGCTTTTAAATGAACTTTTCATGACATTTTATAAATTTTTATAAAATTGGAAATATATATCTAAGTGGATTTTTCTGAAGCAATGAACAAAAAGTGCTTCCCTTGACACAAATAATATAAATATCAACAAGTATTTGAAATTTAAGTTCTCTAAACACGTTCCTCTTTTTTTTATCTCTTTCTCCTTCCTTTGAAAACATAAAAAAGGCGAAAGTTAAAGTTTCTTCCTTCTAACAGACAGTATTCCCAACTTCTAATAGTAGTATTCCAAAGGTAGTTGAGCGAAAGCTTCCCTAGGCAATCCACGTGATGTTGCCATTCATCAAAACCTAATGTTGTAGCTACTGACAACGAACACTCTTACTCTAAATCAGAGAGAAGTGAACTGGAAAGTCATACTAGCTTCGAGAGCATCGTATTACTTCGGCAAGGGCTATTACGACGGTCTCAGTTATTGTCATTATTTCCTTTCCTGTTCGGCTTTACGCCTCGGAAGTTTCCGTTAAGCATCCTAATGCAGTAAATGAACTAGAATGGATTTATTTACGAGGCATTCTCAAAGAGAGCTGTTTTATTGTGCTTATCAATCATAGACAATTGTTTTGAAAGGTGTTCTACGGTATTTAAAATATGTAGAGCTAAATATTTTTGTTGGGAGAACAATATCGAATTTTTCAAGTTTTTCTAAACATGAATATGGTTGACTAGAAAAGCAATTTCTATAAATAAAAGTATTTTATTGGAAAATATAGTAAAACCAATAAACATAAATAACATTAAAATAAAATTAGACATCATATTTACTTATATAGGAGAAAAAAACAAAAGAAGGGTTTTAAAACCTAAAGATAATATAATAACATTATTTCTAAAAATACATAAAAAGAATTAAATTTTAATTTCTTTAATAAGAATTTATCTGAAGAACAATCATTCAATAAAAAATTTTTAAAATTCCTAAGTTATTTATTATTGAATTTTACTGGACCTTTGAAGTATATATTGAGATATATGTCATATATTGAAATACATAAGAATGTATATAAATAATCAGAAATTGCTTTTTTTGGTATACAATGTTTGTATTTTAAAATACGAAGTATACTTCAAGAAAAATATCACTTTGCTCAATACACTTTCAGTCAAAATTCCGTTGGTGTGGTGTGGTAGTTAGGAGAGGGGGTGCCAACTCAGGTGTTGTCATCGTCTCTTGACCTTGGTTCAATATTACGAGGTCCGTCACTAAAAGCCCTCGAGTAGCTGAAAAGTAAGAAGTTAATATTCACTCACTCACTCATCAATCAAAATTTCAAATTGCGGTATGAAAGTTTAAATGTTAGCCGTTCATATGTGTCCGTGGATAGCTCATACAATGTTCATAATTTTAACAAAACCATTCCAGTCAACGTCTGAAATATATCTGTATTTTCATCTTAAACTTTGTTGTTTCAATCTGCAATGGCTGTTGCTCCTCTTCAATAACCACACTACTCAATATTTTTTGTCAGTTGGCTACAACTGAGTCCATAACTTCAGCTATTGTTCTCTGAATACTCTGATTAAGAAATATCAAATAATACTTGCTGGTACTTACATACAAAATATTTGGTGTGAGCTTGTTTGAAGCCTTAAAGTTTTTTGAATTCCGTTAAGTCATATTTTGATTTACCCTCAAATTTCTGTAGGGGATGTCATACGGTCTTCTTCCTACAAACAAGGGGAAATTGTCACCTTTGTCGGAATAAAAAAAGAGCATCACATAGAAAATCCATTGTTATAATGAATGAATTGCAGCAAACTCAAGTGAAAAAAACGATATCTGAAGTACCATAAAATAAACCCATAAACAGAATCTTAATCTAATTTTTTTTTAATTATATTTGAGATTTTTTATGATACTGGTACCAGTTTTTCTTAAATTATAGAAACAAGTTAAATAAAAAAATTTAATCTTAAAAATAAGTTAATGTTTGAGTTCATTATACAATGCTAAATAATGATGTTAATGAATTTAAAAAATCCCTCTCCTATGAACTTCAAATGTCTATTATGTGAATGTATTTTATTACAATCATTTTTGAAAGTAAATTTCCAATTCATAAAGAAAGAAATTGTAAGCCCATAAATCAAATAAGATTTAGGGAATTAAATTAAGCAATGGATTATACAATTCTAGCATTAAAATAAAGAGCAGCATATCAATTAAGACTAAGGTAAGAAAAATCAAAAACAAAAGTTTCAGTTAAGAAATTTTAAAATAGTAAATCAAACAGTGAAAACGAAAATATAGAACTAACATGAAAGGAAAACGAAGTTAAATGACAATATTCAAGTATAGTACTTCGAGCCGTATTACGAATTCTTATACAAAGATTACGCATAATGATTTTTTGCTTGCTTTTACGAATATTTTAGGGAAATATATTGCACTACATAGTTTAAAGCATGTATTTTTTAATATATACAATTACCATCATTTTGATACTTTTATTCGAAGTAAAATCAATGAATAACGGAGGTAGTATATTAATAAAATTTCAATTCTTGAAAGCAAAATATTTTTGATCGCTTCAAAACTATTATTTTTATAACTACCAAAATTAGGAATTTATCTCGATCAAGGAAAAAAACTACACACTTGTGAAAATATTTTTGGTGAAGGTGCTCACCACCATAAAGCTCTAAATTAATATAAACTGCTTCATTCCTCGGTGAAAAACTTCGTGATAACATTTAACGTCAAAAGTAAGTAATAATGTTTCTTAAACAGAAAATCGACTTAAACCAAATCAGCTATCCGTTAAACTAACATCGTTTCACACTCGAAACTAATTGCAGCAAATGTGAAGCAACATTACTTCGTAAAGATTAAAACTCAGAAACCACATTTTTGACCTCATATTCATTAGTTTCTACTAAAGTGTACCGAATCTCTTTTCCAGGTGAAGATGATGGCTTCCCAACAAGTCGAATTTTAATAATCCTCTTCTGAGGAAATCGTGTTTACTCCGAGTTAATTGCTATTCATTCGGCAAATGTTTTTATAAAACTGTTCTGCAAGTTTAAAAGTTTCATCAAAGTGAAGAATAAATCTGTGGGAATATTATTACGTGCAGGAACTTTCAGAGAATTTCATTAAGTGCATTAATGCCTTCAGTACAGCTTATGTCTCCTTCAGGATCGATAAACATACCATGTATTTAAAGTTTTTAAGCAATACATCTCTTTCTGAAAAATAATCGAGTGAAATGGCATAACAAATTGAAATTTAATTTTTCCTACTCGACTATAAAAAAATTAACATGAAAAATAAGGTTAAAATGGTACATTTTTTAGAACAAAAAAATATTTAAATAATAAAAAACTTTTATTTTACCTAATGAATGAAGTACCGTATTTATTCGAATTTAAGCCGCCATCTATTCTAAGCCTCATCCCAAATTTTCAACACATTTTTGTGAAAAAATAAATAGTATAAAATGTTTTATCACACAATAACCGATATTTACGAAATTAAAATGAAAACTAATAAAAAGTCAATAATTAATTTATTTTAAATGTGTTAAAGCTTTTAAATACATACACAAATCTGTAATTGCTCTAACAGTCAGAATCATATTCAATTTCTCCCCATCCAAACGAATTTTTCCGTCTGCTATTCTAAGTCCCTCCCGATTTTCAGTAGCATTGACACTAGACAAAAAGTGCGACTGGAGTAAGTATGGTAATAATGTAAATGACTTCAAAAAATGTATATAAGATATACGCTATACACTATCTGGCCAAAAGTATCCGGACACCCTTTAAAAAAGTGGTTCTGGCGAGTGACGCAATTTGATACATAATTGAAAGCTATAAAAGGGTTGGCAGTGGTTTGTCAGATTTATTTATGCGTTTGTGAGGCAATGAGTAAGTCAAAGGAGCTTAGTGAGTTTGATCGTGGCAGTATAGTGGGATGCCACCTTTGTGGGAAATCAGTTCGTGAGATTGCGGACATTCTACAGAAGCCTAAATCCACTGTGAGTGATGTAATTGTGAAGTGGAAATGTCGAGGCAGTGAAACGGCAGAAAAACGAACCGGTAGGCCGAAAATACTTGGTGAACGCAGCCACAGAACTCTGAAAAGGGTAGTGAAACAAAATCGCAACTCCTCGTTGGTGGAAATTTCTCAGGAGTTCCAAAGTTCATCAGGAATTAGTGTTAGCAGCAGGACTGTCCATCGAGAGTTAAAAAACTTGGGATTCCATAGTGGTGCAGCCGCTTATAAGCCAAACATCACTCCACAGAATGCGAGACTTCGATTACAATGGTGTAGAGCTCACCCTCATTGGACTGTGGACATGTGGAAAACTGTTCTTTGGAGTGATGAATCTCGCTTTACAGTCTGGTAGTCGGATGGACTCGTCTGGGTTTGGCGGATGCCCGGCGAACGTTTCTTTAGTGTCTGCATTGTGCCGACTGTTAAGTTTGGTGGAAGCATGATGGTGTGAGTGTGTTTCTCGTGGTTTGGCCTGGGTCCGTTAGTTCCTGTGATTGGAAACATGAACTCTGAGATGTATGTGGACATTTTGGACAATTCTGCACTCCCAACTCCATGGCAATATTTCGGGGAAGGCCCATTTCTCTCTCTTCCAGCAGGATAACTGCTCCATTCACACATCGAGTCTCTCACAGACGTGGTTTGACGAAATAGGTGTTCAAAAACTGGACTGGCCTTCTCAGAGCCCCGATCTAAATCCCATAGAACACCTTTGGGACGAATTAGAGTGCAGATCACGTAGCCAGCCAAATCGACCATCCTCACTGCAAGCACTCACTTCAGCTGTGATGGACGCCTGGAAGGCAATTCCTATGGTCACCTATCAAAAATTGGTGGAAAGTCTTCCCAAACGTGTGCAGGCTGTCATCCATGCAAAAGGGGGACAAACATCATATTAATATGTGCCTCAGGACGCTCTAAGTCCATACCACTGGGTGTCCGGATACTTTTGGACTATAGATCTGAGACTTGGACTTGGACTAAATTAGAGACTAATAGCTAGCGATCTATCTTTGAGCGTGTAAAATTCTGAGATCTATCTTTGGTGAATGTGAATGAATTGTGGAGACAATGACATAATTTTGGATAATATAAGCTATTTATAAGGAAACATATGTAATTAAATCCATCAAGATAGGTCGTTTGAAGTTTTCGGGCCTCATCTACCGTATGGACCTCTAATCCTTGACGTTCAGAATTTTCAATTACAAACCTATTGAAACTAACTAGAACTAGGGGTAGGTCCAAAATGAGATGGGCTGATCGTGTGAAGGATGGTTTTAAAGTTTTAAGAGTGACTCTAATTGGAGAACTGTTGCTAAGGGGAGATCGGGATGGAAGATTTCTTGAGAAGGCCCACCCAAGGCTGTTGTGTCAATAGAAGAAGAAGAAACTTAAATTTATAAATTAAATTAACTGATTAATATACCCTGCATGCCTTTTTTGTACGTCATCAATTATTTAATTTAGTATTAATCTTCTCTAATTTAAAACAATTTACAATCATTAAGTTTCACCATCTTGCTTTAAATTGCGTTACAAAATTTCCATTCATTAAAAGGGAAAAAATTACTATTAAAATTATTAACTTTTGTTTCAAGGAAACATTTAAAGAGTTCAAAGAAAAGTATTGAAAAATATTTTAATTTCATGTAAAATTTACAATAAATATTCAAATATGTTTAAGCTTTTTGTCCTAATGATTTATAGAAAAATTTAACCGCGTAGAAATATAATCCTGTTCAATTATACAAATTATTGTATTTTTGGTTTATATATGTATAGCTATATTTGTAGTAAGATATAGGTACACATACAAACACACACACACATATGTATATATATTTAACGTGTATAGAGAGATACATTTTTAGTAAAATATAATTAATTTAAGGTCTAAAGATAAATTAATGAATAATAATGCATTTATTTTTTAAAAAATATAAGTTTAGCCTTTAGCCATCTTTTAAAAAATAACGTATTAAAAGTGTAAATAATAACTTAAAAATTAAAATTTTATCTTTACAATACATTATCAAAGTATTACACACGTGATGTGAAAAACAATTATTTTCTCTGTTTTTCCAAAGGATAATCTTTAAAACATAACAATATAAAAGAAAATTTAAATCATAGGAACCTAGTTTACCCCATACCAAAATCCCTTCATTTTTATTTTTTTATGTATAGTTGCACTTTTTTTTTTTTTTGCATTTTTTGTGTATTAAATTTGGTACTTAATGTATTAGAGTTCTTATTTTATTTATGTGTCTATACATAGTAAGTAGTTTTGAAAAGTACAATATACTTAAGCAGCGATAAATCATGATTTATTTTACAAGAAGGTAACTTTTGAAAAGAGTTTCACAATACATATATGAAAAATTTATGCAAAAATTTGTTGAATTGTGTTTATTTTAATTTTTTAATCGCATTATTCTGCAGCAAATAATCTTGTTTGTTATTCAGTATTTAATAGCATCAATATCATCTACATTGTTTTCTTTTTGCTGGAAGAACCTAAGTTTATATAAAGAAATATTTAAAGGTCAAGAGATATTATAAATCCAAGACAGGAGTATATAAGGATAGTATTAAATTTTTAAAAGGAATGCTATGTTTCCTTTTAAAGACGGGTAGTTATAAAAAAGCTGCAATAAATTAAGAAAAGAGCTTGTAATTTTGACTTGAAGAAAAAAGTTTTAAAGAAGGATTTTAATCCTTTGATCATTCTTCTAAAAAGTTCTTTTTCTTTTCAACGAAACAAACTAAGCGTGAACATTTTCATTAAAGGTAATATGTGGAACGTAACCCAACACAGGTGTCTTTTAAAATAGTGCAGTCATAGAACACAATAATTAAAAAATCTTCGATGCGTGTCGAAACATTATTATTAAAAATACAGGAAAATTTTAATGGTATCCTTATCTTTTCATCATTAAAAAGAAATGTATATAACGTATGGTTGTAAATTACAAGAAACTTATCAAAATTTATTGAAAATACCTTGCAATTAAGTATGCTGCTTAAAAATATTTTAAATTAAATTTAAAGATGTTTGTCTTTACGAACAGATATGCAATGTGGCTTCAGTTAATCGCAGTTAAAGGTAAAAGAAAATCAACAGCTTATATATATATAATTTTGGTGTAAAAGTGGAAATTATATATTTATCTATTTCTTACATAGTCCCATACTTCCATTACAGATCTTAAAATTAAATATTTTAGTGAAAATTATTGTAGATGTTTCCGAAATGTACGAAATATATTTCATATGATTGGAATAGTATTTATTATTTAACATCTTTATTGAATCAATTTTTAAAATCAAGTTTCTTTCCTCTCATTTTTCAAAAAAAAAAATCTACTTAGAATTGAACATTTATTTTTTAAGGAAAACAATTAATGAATTGAAGATAACCCAGGCAATTACATTTGTACTGTCCATTGAATTATCTTAACACTTCTCTCAAAAAAGTTCATATTCATTAAAAATTATAAATATTATAATTTTCATGAAGTAATTTGTTCTTTATTATTTATCTGGCAAAATGAACTAAATTTCAAAAAATATTGTAATAATTCGTCTGTTTAATAATCATACAGAATTTTTTTTTTACTTCATTATTTGAATAACATTTACAACTGCTGATGCAAATCTGGAAGGAATTTTAAACCAGCTACTGAAAATCTGCTTTTTATGTTTAAAAGCTTAATTCTCCACGAGTCTTTAGATAATTATTAGTTAAATATTTTATTTCACGTCATCTACATTTTGTTTCCTTTTTTTAAATAATAATAATAACTTTTATTATAATTGTCTCAAGACGTGAGTTAATTCGATTTTTATTTTATTTTTCACTTTGAACACTACTTAAATTTTTGGTAAATTTATTTAAAAAATACTTTTGTTTTTATATATACCATCAATATCTTGTTCAAACTCGTTTAAATGCAATTTTTGTTTATTTTAATGCATATATAAAGATCAACCGAAACATAAAATGCATTTGCCTTATATACAGCATAAATGTTTCAAGTATTGATTTTTAAAAAAGGATTTTAACATAGCGACTAGACAAAGGTAATTATGTTTACTTGTTTATACTTATTATGTAATGTAAATTTTTTTTTAGTAAATATGTACATCACTTCCTAGATTGTATTTTTATATATATTTATAAAAACTGTTGTGAGACTAACTACCTAAACGTTAAATCTTTGTTCTTATTCACTTCAATCAGTGTTTTATACGCCATTGTAGTTAACATTAATTTTCCATTGTTTTTTAATCTAGTTTTAATTCCAAAATCCTTTTACTCACAAGCACCTAGAATAAAAGGTAAAGATATATGATTCCCTTTAAAACCACAAATGTCTTCAGATAAATTAGAAAACGGCATTCTTAAGTTATTAAATAAAAATGTAAATCATTTTCACAATCAAAAATTTAAGTTTGCGATTAATGAAATTAACTTATCCTAAATAGTCAATTTCTATATAATTAGATATAATTTCATTTATTTATTTAACGTATCTTTTACCAATTGTTAAACTGATAAGATTTTTATTCTAATAATTATTTTGTGAAATGTTTATGTATATAACTTTAATTAGTTTATTTAACCCTCAACTTATCCATGTCTTAAAACAGAATTTCGATTCTTCTACATACAGAATGTAGCAATATATAGTGTTTTTTAATTAATTCAAAACAGTTTTCGGAGAATGATAAAAGTTCCTTTAAAAAATGCAATGACGTTTTCCTGATCTGTTGTTCCAAGTAGTGAGATAAATTACCCACAAAGGTGAATAAACTTTATTAATTAATGTGTTACACTTACATTATGTTTCCTTTATTAACTCGAGAAACACGAAAGAAATTGATTTTTTTAAAGAATTAAATGCATTAAAAGATACAATAAAGAACTCTGTCAACGTATAAGTAGAAATAATCGTTATGAATAATTTCGAAGCTATGTAAGCCACTAATAAGATTTTATGACAGCTAATACTAAAAAAACGGTCATATATGTTCAAAATTGGCTTCTGGAAAAGCTCAATGAAAACAAATTAACATATTATGGTAAATGTGTTACTACACTACAAAATTTAGATAGTCTTTACCATGACTGAAAGGTAAACAGTCAACGTATTCTCGAATTAAATGTGTATTCTAATTTTTCGTAAACACAAAAATACATTCTTCAATTGAATTCAAAAATAAACTCGCAGCGTATTTTATATTTAAAAGGTGTGCAATTGCTTATAAATCAAATCCAAACTTCGCATCGTAAAAATTCTAAGATGAAGACTTTTAGAATTGAAAATATTTTATTAGGCATATATTAAAAAAATTAATTTTTGTATTTAAATTTGCATTCCGAACTTTCACAAAAAGTCCCATAAAATAAGCTTAAATCAATATATTTGAAAAAATAATGGTAATTTTAAAAAATTTAACTAGCAACTATAAAAAAAATCCAAATATCATGAGCTCACCAAATTTCTAATGAACTACTTTAAATATCCAGGAACTAAGCATGCATTGATCATGCATGCAATAAAATCTTCGAGTTAAAATACCTTGTACATTGAGTTTGAGTTTATTAGTAAAATATATAACAAAAGAGCAAACAAAAAGAACATATCAATAGTTCTTGAGTTTAAATGTAATATTATAATTACTTTTTTTTTCAATCGTAAAAAATCATGACTTACTCAAGAAAACTAAAATAGATGCCCTCCTAATTAACTTCCATTCAAAATGCCATCTGTTTACCAGAGAAAATTATTTTCATAAAGTACATTTAATGAGGATGCCTTTCATATACTTTTATAAAATAACTTTTTAGTACAATTTTAATTAATGTACGTCATTTTTATGCCAAGCATTTTATCACTACTGCTATTCAGATCAATTAAGACTATTTAATAACGTAATTTAATTTAACTCGCTGTTTTACTTTCTAGCATAGGTTCGGACTCACCGTAGCGCTTAGGGATGACCCTACTGCGTTGAAATTAAATATGTTGCCAAAAAAAGAAATTGTTTCTATTAAGAACTGAGCTCTTTAATTGCCCTTGTTCTGGAATCGATGAAATCTCCCTAAAGGAAATTCAAATTATAACATTTAAAAGTTCATTAAGTAACTAATTTTTAAAGCTTCTGTACTTTGCAAAAAAAAGCAATTGAAGTTTATTTCAATAAATTCAGAAATTGCGAATTTGGGTACTCAGCGAAAATTACAATGTTTCCTTTACCTTAATTTAATTTAAGTGTGAACAAAAGTTTTACAGAATTTCGAAAAATCTCACTCTTTTCATTTATTTGTGTTTTTTCGAAAATAATTTCGAAGTCACTGCTAATACCTCCTTTGAGACATTGTCCCCACACTCAAAAATCTTTTCTCAATAATTAAAGCTTTTACACATTTTGTCAAAAACATATTTCTGTTTTGTTGTCAGATGGAAATAAAATAAGATTACTGAATTATAATCTATCGTGAATAGCATTGAAACATATTTGCGAAAAATGCATCTTTAAAAAAAACCAATTTCTAGGTTATCTGCGAAATAACTTTAATGCTGCAATTTTTTAAAAATATTTTAAGTTCTACAACTCTCAAATTTTCTTTATTTTACAAATATGTAAATAACAACAAAAGTACCGATACACTTTTAAACGTTATTTTTTTTCCAAGCATTCTAAAAACAATTAGAATATTTTCATTAACATTGCATAAATGCGATTGCTACATGGATAGTTATATTTATCATAAATAACAAATATATTTTAACAGCATGAATAAAATACCTTACTGGATATTTATAATTAAAAAAGCACCTTTTAATCATTACTAACTAACATCAGAGAATTAAAACAAGTTCTTTGAATTGTATCACAATTTAAAAGTATATTTCGGATGTTATATATATATGTACTCCTCACACTGTCTTTTTGAGTTATCTCTCTTAACCATACACACACACAAGGGCACCTCTTTTTTTTATCCTTTTAGGTTTTTAGACGGAAAACTTTACTTTAAATTGGATCTTCAAAGATGTAATGAAGTTACAAAAACAATAGATTTCTTTCTGTCTTTTAACTAAAACTGAAATCAAAAAGAGATATTCTCCAGAAATATTTAATTATTGTTTTACTTGAGTGAAAAAAATTCTCTGAAGGTGGAAAAACAAATAAATTTCTTTCTGAAGTAACTTTAAAATACGTTTCGATCGATGATGATGAAATAACGTAATTCCAGATAAGAAGTTGAATATACTGCTTCTTAAATAATATAATCATTCTTAGGTACCTGAACTTTTCTTATTAATAAATAAAATATTTAAAATTAGAAAATTATTTGCATAAACATAATCTAAATATTTCAACATTACTTCGGTAAACTTTTAAATTTACTCATCTCGCTATCAAATAATACAATTTTTGAATCCATTCAAAAAATAACGTATTCTTTGAGTAGAATAACTTTTAAACAAAGGAAAGGAAACTTCTAGGGAGTTTAAAAAGGATTTTAGTTATTATTTTATACTCTTCAAATCTACTCAATGTAAAATGATTCTCTCTGAACATATCAAATTTTTAGGATGCCCCGAGGTTTTCGAAATGAAATTGAATTCTAGTACGACAAAAATTTCAAAGAAATATTCAAATATCACTTTAGATATAAATTCAACCTTTCCAAAAATGCTTTAATACATATATACCAACTGCCAGAAGGTAGAAAATACAATCAAAGACATTCTTTTTTTTTTTTTTAGGATTTTGGAAAGTTTTTTGTCATTGGAACTTTAAATATCATTTTTAAAGAAGAAATAGGAATTTCGGTCTGCTTCTCCAGTACTATTCATGTTCGCAGTTAACATATAAATAAAAATGGTAATTGCAGATCTTTGTATTCGTAATATTTGAGTAACCAAAGACTTCTCTATACGCAACTATTTTTTTTTAAAAAGAATACGCCTACGGGAATTCATTATCCTTGAGCAGATAAAAAGTATTTCTTTGATATGATTTATATTGTTTATTTCTAGAAATTCTTCTATTTTTCAGGCGGAAACATCGAATTCGAATTTAAAAGAATGTGTTCGATCTGAATTGTTATTCCAATGGCTTAGGGCTGGGAAAAGAAATTATAATTTATGGCTATGTATACTAATTGATTAAAATAAATATGATTAATTTTATTTAAATCTTATTATTACAATATCAACATTATTTTTTTAAAAAGCTCTTAAATAACTTTAATTAAATGAAGCCAATTATTTAATATTTTATAAGAATTTTATTTATCAAGAATCGTTTATAATTTTTGAATTATTTGAAATTTGATTTTCAAAAGGCTTATCCCAATTTAAGTTTCAAAGGCTGTAAGCTTCCTTTCTAGAGGCTGTAGATTTTGAAGTTTCTTCCAATTATAACTTTGGTGATAAAATATACTCATGCATATTTCTTATAACAATTTTGATTGTGCTAAAAATTCTTAATTTTAAATATTAAGAATAAGAAATTAATTTTGTTCGAAGTTTTATCTATATAAAATACCTTCAGAATCTAATTAATAGAAAATCTTCGTTTAAATCTGCATAGATTATTTTGATATATTCATTTCAAAATTTCCAGATCGTTAAATGAAAGAAAGTTTAAAAATACAAATCTTACCACCAAAAATAATAAATTAAATAATTCCTTCCAAGAGAATTCCATTATGTGTCTTCTGCTCTTATTAACGTTGTTATCAACAAATATTAAGTAGTTAAGAGCAAGTTTGGCTCATAAAGTGATTAAAGGTAGCAGAAAATAAGTATTGCTACTAATATTTTTCTTTTGTAGCCTGTGATTTATTGCATGAAACATTTTTTCGATTACCACTTCTATAACTAAAGACATCCTCTCAATAATAGGAAGAGATCCTTAGGGGAAAAAACAAAGAAATCAAGCTAAATATCAATCTAGGTACCAATACTTTCAACAAAAAAAAAGAAACAATGAAACTAGCAGAATTTTCTTTCTTCAGGATAGTGATGTATTTCTTCGCTATCTTTTTCCAGTCGTAGGCAGTAATTATCTTGTCCCATTAACTCACTATGTACCAAAAAGCTACATTTTATTGACTGGGTATCTAACTTCAAACTTTTAAAGAGAATAACTTTATATATATATCAGATAGCAGTCTTATTAATAATAAATATTTATCTTTAAAATGTTTTTGTCACAAATAATAGCCATGTGCCCTTATATAAACTCATAGTACCCAGTTTATTGAATAGTGTGAATAAAAGAAATCATCAAGCGTATTTATAAGCATCATTTTCCAAGATTTTTTATTACTCTTCTAATACAAACTTTTTTTCTGTACACAATATTTAATGTATTTCTTAATGTTTGAGACAGGAAAATGCAAATCCGCTTAAATTTCCAAACATTCGAAAAATTCAAATTCAATTGTGATTTTTTTTTGTTATATATAGCTGTAGTCATTTGACAAATGTCTCAAAAGAAATATTTAAATTATTATGCATCGCTATGATTATTTAACTTTAAACTATAATTAATGCTATAAATTTTCAGTTACAAAATTTTTAAAAAGAATGCTATTGTAGACTTTTAAGTTATATAGAACCAAATTTTCCAATTATAACTATATTCAAACTATATAGTTATATATAACTATATTACATTGTAAAATTTACAATATAAGCAAATCATACAAACCAATTAAAAATGCAATAACTGACATACAAAATGAAACAAAACATTTTAACTAATTAATGGTAGAGTTATCCTAAGACCTTACAATTTTTGATTTTCATAAGCAATTAAAATAATAAAATTAAACATTACACACACAATTATGATTAATGATATTCATGTAGAGGCAACTTTCAAATTACTATTATTTACAGTTGAGGATCAAGTTTACTAGTGGAAATTATTAGTATCAATATTAAATGTTCAACAGTTATTTGGATCAATAAATATTTTTATTTACCGTTTTAATTTATATTTTTTCATTAATGTAAATATTTGTGAAAGCGGAAAAAAGTCACGAAAATATTTACGAAACTTATAAAATTGTGTGAATGACTTAAAAAACTCCACCAATAATGAGCTTCATTTTTTTTCCTTTAAACATTTAAAGATTAATTGCTACACAAACGTAACAACAAGAATTTTCAAAATTTCTTGTGCCAGGGCTTTAAAAATAAATAATTTATTTTTAAAGCCCTGGCACAAGAAATTTTGAAAATTCCTGATGTTACGTTTGTAATTTATCAAAAATCGAAAAGTCAGAATCAAAATTTATTCTTGAAGCACCCTAAATTTCACCTATAAAATCTACTAAAAAGGGAGTCACCTCAAATGCCGGTTAGTCCTGAAATTTAAATGAGCTAGCTAGGTCTTGGCCTTTAAACTAAAACTTGTAGAGATTTCTTCTCAAACACTTTGCAACAGACCACTTAGAGATAGTGTATAAAGCAAAGAATATTAAAACTTCCCAAAAAATGCCGTAAAATTTCAATCCAAATGCAAAATGACTAAAAAAGTAAATAACTTCAGCAACTGAATAGAACATTTTCTATTATTAATGAAAAAATAATGATAGGATATTATAATTAATATGTAATTAATGAAAATAATACTATATTTTTAAAAAGGAATCAACTATATATAATTTCTCGTACAATCGATACTCATTTCAAGTGGTTTTACATATAAACATTCCATAACATAAAAAGCGAGGCACTATGGAGTTATCAGAATTAGACGAAATTGCATAAGCGCATAACTTATGGTAGAATAAGCAAATGATTAACTTGGACTGTCAATGACTAATTAGCTCGAATTCTAAAGCAATGTTACGGAGTATCCGTATAGGAAATTCTAGTAGGCTATAAAACAGGAAATTCTAATGCTACGGCGTAAGTTCCATGTGAATATGGTTCTGTTGACCCATACATTCTGCATTATAATTCCTTACAGATAGAATCTCGAACAATAGGAGTTGGTAGGATAAAAGAATAAAGGATGCATCAAGACAGTCAAATTGCAGGAGTTTTTGACATTTGAATCGGAACGACTACAGAACGCTAGGATGGAGCATCTGATCGACCAAGAAATCTGATGCGTCCTTATCAACGACCGAGGTACCCACCAAAGTCATGACCCTTGATAGAAAGCTCAGTGAATGGGGGATAGGTTACGGAGGCCTACACACTGATTGTCCTTACTTACACACCGCCAGGTACATTGGACTTAAAACCTACAGACAGGAGTAGAATTGTTTGCAGGGATGAATCACGTTTTGAACAGAACCCTGAATACTAGTGAAAACATGTCTGGAGACGTCCAAGACAGTGGTGAATTTTACACTTGACTGTCTCCCACCAAGAAGGTAGACAAGAAGAAGATCACCAAGAATATTATAAAAAAGGATGTCATTTTATTTGATAGCCGAATCTCTTTAGTTGGCCTCCGTAATACACTTACAGTATGGCAGTTCGTTGATGAGATTCCAGGCCCAATTACATTATCCTTCCATTCACTGGCTTACATGTAAACAAATAATAGTACAACGTACACGCCACGTCGTTTTATAGCTTATTTCTGTGCTTCTACAACTCTTTCCTGACCGGCGCGATCACCAGATCTTCTCAATAGATCCTATTTAGGTTCTAATAAACAGAATTCTCGGATCATTTTCGGATATAACGCCGATCTAACTAGTCATTTTAAAAGTATATGACAAGCAAACCCGTAGTAAGATATCCACCATCTCTACCAGAAAATTTCCAGCCGGATAACTATCGATCCAAACTAGAAGGGTTTCTATGTACTACTATTTCTTTAAAACATTTGCACCTGTATTTCCTGATAAAAATGCATAAACATTTGAAAACATTTAATTTCTACAATACTATTAACGTTTTAATTTCAGTACATAAATATCACACATCTACAGATTTTTTTTTCTCATTCTTGTAACTTCCTCTTCGTCTTTTTGCCCCGTTTAAGTACTTTAATATATGCTACATTACATTTTTAATGTTCGGAAACTATAAAACCCAGGTAAATAAGTTTATATACATATATATAGCAATAAAAGTTTTCTCTCTCTAAATATTGTTTCAAATTCTTATTACAAAAATGAAGCATTCCGTACAGTCTTATGTATTATTTCAATTTTATATTATATACTGTAAAGCTTCAAAGTATTTTTTTATCTGCATAAAGCTAAATCTACATTTATTCAAACTACATTTAATTAAACCTGGAAGAGTTCCTTCACCTTTCCAAATTTCAATCTAAAAAAATAAATAAATAAATACTTGGAAATTCGAGTTGCTAGATATTAAGAAACTTTAGCAAACACATTTTTATTTTACCATTTAAACATGATCTCTTGGCAAAATAATTTCTTGTATTTTCTCTTAAATTAAAAAAAAATTAGCACGTTAAATCATTCTGAGTTTCCCCGACAGAAGCTGTAATCATGAATTTCTTATAAATGAGATCATACTGCAGAATAAATTGACTTATTCTAAACACCAAGTAATAAGATGGAAAAAACTCAAAGGAGCTTTTCACGCTTGCATAACTACGTAAATATTGTCATTATAAATCATTGAAGCATAATTAATCACAACCAAAAATGTTTTTATGAAATTACATAAATTAAAAATTTATGTTTAAAAGGTA